>SJOL01000720.1:11876-23472 GCA_004794785.1 Opisthorchis felineus | reverse complement strand
AAAATATCACTAAAGACTCATGCAGATAGCAAGCATTTCGGATTCCTGGTAAATATGAATGGTGGTAATTGCATGAAAAGCACATTTATATGTTCTTCTCCGTACCCTCTGATCTGGTAAAAATGAATCAGCTCAAGATGATACACAACTTTAATTCGCTCATGAAAACATGTCACTCTAGATCAGCCAAAATGTAAATACCAGTAGGTCGTCTCTGCAGCGAACTCGAAGTGTCATATCACATCACAGGTGTAATCATGCAATGGTTTTATCGGTATAGGACTATTCATCATTTTCCCTATTTTGATAGCGACACAGTTATGACGAACATGGCGTGGTCGGTAATAGAAGTCTTTGAACTCAGATGTTTGGGGAAACGAGCAGGATTTCAGTCATTTGCGTATTTCCACTGCGTTGCATTAGGCACTCTTGTTGTCCTTGGTTTGGTTTGTTAACTACTGCATCGACAAAATGAAATAGCCGATCACAAACCAAATTTGTTTGGACTAAATGTACCAAAAAATTCCGCGGCGAGGTTTGTAGCGTATAGACAACGAACGACCTCTTCAACTACAAGGCTTGTGCTCAGTATCTGTCAAACTCCTAATCATAACTTCAATTATCCTTCTCGGACCGGTTCGAGATAGAGCAGCGATGCTGAGTGGCATGTTTCATCGGGTGCAGAGAAGTTACAACGCTATCATCAAACATTCGCTGAAAAAGTTATCCCTCTTCCCCGGTGGATTCATTCATGAATGGTAAGTTTACTAATCATGACACTCACGAAATATCGTTTTCGATTTGCAGCGCAGAATTATGCACACAGTTTGAACTCCTAATCTGTACGTACGCCAATGTTGCCCGAAAAAATGCCAGTTCCACTTTTTATAGAAAATTTGTGCATACTTATATTCATCTTACATTGTATCCATTTTCAGACTTCCAGCCATCTATCGGTAGTACTGGAAGCTTTGGGAATTTTCAAGTGAAATTTCGTCGTCAAAGTCAAGGCTTCCTGTCCTGGGAATCCGAGGAGCACTGTACAGCCGTTTCATCCTACTTGGAACTCATCAACAGTGCGTATCTAGGCAGTTTCCAAAGAGTTTCGATCGGCGACCTCTTGACTAGTCGTTTGAACACTTAGCGTTCGTCCACAAGGTGCTGATCAGCGGTGTGATGAACTCGCGCTTTGACAGAATATAGAACCATTCACCCAACCAGTCGATCAGCACGTGACCATGTGATGCGTTCGGTAAATAAACGATGAGTGGCGCTATATCCCAAATGCGAGTTAATCACACTGGTGATCAGCCGCTTGTCGCTGAGCCGTCAAGTGTTCAAGCTACTAGCCGAGAGGTCGAGGGTTTTTAACTTTGAAATTTCGCCAGATGTCCACTGTCGTTAATTCCGAATTAGGATGGAATAGCTGTAGACTGTCTCTTGTTCACTTACAGCATGAAAGCTGAATATCAGCTACCCATTATTTTCGAAGGTCAAAACCATCCGAATTTGGCATTCACCCGAGAATTTAATCGATTAATGCTCAAACCCACCAGAAAAATCTAACCAGCTTTATGAGCTGATAATTTCCTTCCGAACTAGGAAGGATTTCACATAGGGCAGGCCCTTTGGCACAAAGATAGGTTGTTTCAACTTTGTCAATATTCTGGCATTTATTTGCACTCGTGATTTATATTCCGGTTCCTTTTAGGGCGATGGTCCTTTTGTTCGTATGGAACAACACTATTTACCAATGTTTCTTCCGACCTACACAGTTTGACCGATCCAAAGTCCATGACTGATACAGATGTAAAGAAATTTGACGCACCTGGTTCGAAAACCATTGTTCCCGTCAGTGTTTGACCAGCCTTTAGTGTACAAGGTTCATTTCGACACTCCTCGATTGTGAATCCTTTAACGACGTTTGACTGTTTAGCTGGAATGGGAGGGTCGTAAGATCTTCAAGTCACTTTCGAACAGCTTGCAGAATGGATTATGCTAGCATCAAATCTATATCATTCACAGGGAAACTGACTCAAAAGACAGTCGGCAAAGATGTATAAAAGTTGTAGAAGATAAAGCATTTTCGATACATACCCGTTTGGAAACTCACTCTTACAATTTGCCGTAAGTTCTACTGGGCGTATTGTCGATATTGTAACGTCATTGGGGTGTATAGCACCGGGGAGCATGTTGGGTATCGTTCCTTATAAACAGCTGACATCCTGTTGCGTACTTACTTTTAAAGCCGCCCACTTATGACAACCACAGGTAACCATGTTTACATCCGTTGTGCAGCGACAGACCGCAATCCATGGACGACGAATATCTTGCCAGACAACAATATTCTCCGGGACTTACCAACACACCCAAACAGACTATTCAGGATTTGACCAAATACGGGCAAAAATTGCAGATACGAACTAAGCTACCAGACTAACATCATTTCCTTCGGTTTGTTAAGAAAACAAATGGGAAAGAAACTTTAATCGATCACTGCAAATGATCGGCATAATTCTACCATTAGACCGTCTAGCGACAAATCGACCACAGCTGTAAAACTTTGTTGTCATATTGGGAAATCAACGTGCTGAACGCGCTGGAAATGATGCCGGTGACGGGCTGCGTCTGCGACTGAATTGTGTTCCGTAGAAATATTCAACTTTGGAAAGGAATTCTTCATATGAGCTCATACTCTGCAAACGTTCACCTGCTGCAAACCTAGACGTGGCGTAAAAGAAAGGATTTCTCCATGACTCCTTTTGAGCCACTCATCAGTTGGTGCCTTACTTAGGAATTACGTATAAAAAGTTGAGAGACACCTTTTTAAAATTTACTGCAGAGAAGAAAGGCATGGGAAGTGTCACTTGACCAAACAACAGGTGTATACATTTGGCTGTCAAGCTCAGCTGGTGATTGCTCTAAAAACTGTTCTCTTCTATTCTTACCCTTAGGTCATTTGAGCTGGAGTGCCACAGCAAACCATGCCTATTTGCGTAGTCAAGGGAGTTACGTTTTTTATGGCTACTGCTTCAGCTATTCCAAGTGCTTGTCCCAACAGCTTTGACAGTGTAAACCGTGATCCAGCACAAAACTTGGTTATTTTTTTCAACCGGGTGGACACCACACTTGTTCATGAGTGATGGTGAATCGTCTTGCAGCAGATAATTAAAAGAGCGCGCATGAACGCGGATGGAAAGCCAAATGGAAAATGAAGAAGTTTGGTCTACAATAGGAGAAGAACTAACATGAGACCATAACACCAAATGAGAAGACCAAAGCATATGGAACTAACTGCTGAAAGATTGAGGAAGGTGACAATTCCGTCGCGTTCCTGTCAAAGCCTGTTTTAATTATTCAAAACCGAAACCTACGAAGTGTTTACTTTTTGTTTAATCTTGCCGAGAATTCCGCCGTTTGCGAGAAAACCAGTTGATGCCTAAAAAGCAAAAAGCCAGTCGTGAAAAGTGGCCTCCCGTCGCCAGTATTTGTCTTCGTGTAGAGAGAAGTTGGTTATCCCAGTAAAACACTACGGTTCAAAATGTGGCATTTTTTCAGATCTGGTCCTCAGGCCCAAGGTTTGTCGTACCAAGAAGGAGCCTCAATTAATCAGATCCCAAGATACGCTTTCCAAGTTTGTAAACTGATTTTTGTGGAGTTTCAAAGATGAAATTAAACAGAGCAAACTGGACGCTGCAATGAGAACGAAACAGTTTCGGGGTGAATTCACTCTATGCCATTTTGCTTTCTAACAGAGCAAATCAAGCCAGGGCAAAATAGACTCAATTGTAAATGACATCTAAAATACTCTTCTCAAGTAGACGTCACATAAAAAGGCTCTATCAGTAAAGTTCTGCTACTCTAAGGATCAGGCTTAAGTCTTTCCCTGTTCTTTTGCACACCACACTGACCAAGAAGGATGTCCAATTTTTTGGTTACATTTAGATGCTGCATGATAGACGAACGGAATTTTATATCAGCTGAGACCAAGCTTGTTTTCACAACATGAATTGATGCCAATGTTCATTGACCCGCCTCTCGAGCGTTGTCACTCCTGTGGATATAATTTTCATTGCAGTAAATGCAACTGACTGGCGTTTTCATCGGTGGCAGTGGAATTACCCTTGTCTATGGTTTAGAGAAGGGCTGTACAGTATATGACATTTGACGCAACATCTTATCTACACTTTTTCAGCAGAATATTTGAACCATCACAGGTATACAGATGTCTAAAGTAAATTGGCTTCTGTGGAGCAATTGACTGCTGAGCCAACGTGTCACATGTTCCACCTGTCTCCCCACAAATCCATCTAGATAGCGATTCAACCGTGATACGCTTTAAATCGATAAAATTTATCGTCCAGTGTTTCCGTCTTGCAAATTATTCTGATGACTGTTTCTGTTGTGTTGAACAAAAATTAGTTCATTTAAGGAACGGTTTCTCGGAAGTAGGTTCACGTAGAACAGAACGTGACACTTGCCCATCTGAATTTGTGTGGACTTCAGTATCTAAAAAATAGGAGACTAGTTGGAACAAAAACCAGGGTTTCAACGCGCTGCTTCTCCTCATCAGTAACTGGAATGCCATACAGATATCCTTCGTAAATATATCCATCAAACACTGTCGAACAGTGGTTCCCTTTGCCAAACTAGTACGTCGCTGTTAAATTAACAGTAGTATTCAGCGCCATTGATACATGCACATAAGACCCCCTGGATTCGAATGGACGGCAGTATGGCTGGTGAGAAATCGCACAGGAGATTTATGTTTCACGACACATTGACAAATAACGAGTTTGAATCAAACGAGCAGATCATCGAAATTGAGGTATATCTACTCTTTAGTGTGCAATTCATGGTTGTACGTGGGCTGGGCTACTGCCAGGGCGCCCACACCTAGACAGGAGGACAATTAGGGTCCTCAACCAAAGTCTTTGGCTCAAAAGCCTAATCACAAGCCAGCGGTGTTTGGCGGGGAATGCAAATGCATTACCATTTCTACGGAACAGGTCGCTACATGTTCCAACCCACAACCTGGAGGACCAGGAGACTGTGTTTGTCAGACCTCTAACCATTGGCCAACCTGGTATGAGAGACTATGTGAGTGTCGCGGGACACTTCCCAGTATAGCTCAGTGGGTCGCTGAGGTGCGCAAACCGTCACACCACGCTAAGGTCCAGTCTCTTCGCGTACGGCAGCGAAGCATCGGTGTTGAACACTGATGTCATGCTTTCGATAATGATGATGTACTCTTTAGTTGTAATAAAAGCTATCCTATGTGCTTTTCAAACAATGTCTTGTGAGGACCATCCTAACGTGTCCCAGAGAAGCGTCATGGGTTAATTCGTCACGCGAAGATTGGATGAAATAACCATAGCCAAAAAAACTGCCGTTAGGTAAGTTGCCATCAGGAATCCTATAAGACTGTAGTATGACATCAGAGTAGCCTGAACGTAGTGAGCAGCAGAGGCCGTTATTGAATCCATTTGACTTGGCTTCCAGCTAGTTCTCGTTTTTCGTAAATATCTGAATAAGCCCTGTGAGTTGACGGATTTCCTTCCATTTATCCACCATTGACCTTCTGTCGAAGAATCTGAAATTTTTCTCGCGAAGAGAACGCCTCGATTCTATTGAGACAGATCTGTGATGAATATGTAACAGGTCTTGTTAACCCAAATGAAAAATCAGCCTGCTCCACAGATTTAGTCTGTTTAACTTAATACCGAATATCGTCTACGTGTAAAATTAACAGTGTTGAGGCAGTGACTTGGATATTTATTCATTATTGCTATTGACAAACTGTCAAATAAATGAAGGAGCATGTCAGAATTGAATCAGCTGACTGAGCGTACCCAACGAAAGGGTACTGAATGAAGTGTGCTATGCCGTGCAGCTAAGGCTTGAACCATACGCCAAGCTAGTTGCACTGACATCGATCATAACACCAAGATTTGTTATAAACATGGACCATGGTATTTAACAGTCCGTATATTTATGAAACTCAAGCTGGTAATACTAGCAGAAGGCTCATAGGGCAGGCCAATGAGCATTTGCATCAGTTCATGATAGGGACACTATCTTCATCTCAGTCTATAAAATTCTTGGTTCACCGATCATGGAAAATCCAACTGCAGTCAAGTGTAAGGTTAACATCCTTCTACGTCGATGCGGCATATCTAGAAGCGCTGCCCATCAATCTATGAAGTCAGGTTGTACGCGCTAGAAAAGAACCTAACGTGGCCCTGGGTTCAGCAGGCTCTTATTGACCAAGCAAATTTTGGAAATCCCACTAACACTGTAAAAAACTATATGCATTTTTCAAATTTCTATCAATTTTTACGAAGTTTTCAGTTGATTCACTTAATTCGGCCTACAGTGGCTGTTCAGTACTGCATGGCTGTATTTGGATCTCTCTTTGATCCCCCGGCAGTAGGCAGGTTTACAGAGATGCTGTAAGGAGCGCAAATAAAGACATGCATTGATTAGCTGGAGCCTTACTCCTGACAAGCGGATGATATGATTTGCATCGCTGACGAGGAAATATCCACTGTTTGTGGACCAACCAACTTTCCACACAATGCCGGAGTAATAACCCAGCTGATTGTCAGAAGACGGTTTCTGGTCAACTAGAAACGCCCTGCTTGACAAACTGGGTACAACCAGGCCTTCAAAATGTTGTCTGCGGCGTCCTGAAAGTTTGCGTAAACATACACTTAAAACTGAGTTGGATTGCCTCAATAAAATGTGCGACCCTGACTGTGCAAAGAGGTAGTAACCTAGGTAGCGAGATAAAGTAAACTGGTCCAAAAACCGGTAAGCAGTTAGACACTAAATAAATCTTATGGTTTCTGAGCTTTTGGCTGGGACCGTGAAATTTTGTTCTTTGCTATACATTTGCTTGTCCGTTCTTCACATTTCCACATATGAAGGAAATTCGTGGCGGTCGGCCGATTCCCATATTGAAACCACTTTTATCCTAGCAATCTCTCCCTCATGAAATGAAAATTCAAATTCTTTTAAGGTGTGTATCTTAAAAACCCTCACACAATATGCAATCCAGGTGGTAAAACACAGACTTACTGCAATCAGTCCACTGTATACGTCCCTCAACTTGGATGCACCATAACAAAACATGTGGTAGTATAAGTCGTCGCACCATTATTCGCAAGAACGGCAAAAGTTGTTAGCCTCAATTATATATCCGTTTACCACGCGGGGTCATTTTTCTCACCCGTATTATGCAGTTGTGTGCGGAGATAGATGCCAGACATGTGTTTCTAATTTTTTATCTATTCCACCAACGCAAAAACTATTGGATATATTTTGGGTAGTTTTGCTGGAACTTGGTCTTGAAAACCGACTAGGATTCATCCCTCCAATGATATTTGTTGCGTGATTTTATAGGCTCGAGGATGTCTATAAGAGATTCGAAGGTCCTACACTTGGTGCAGACACCTACAAAAACATGCACCTGCTTAAAGACCCATAACAAGTCAAACAATATTAAATATTTCCCAAAAATATTCCGGTGCGGTTCTGCAATTTTTTGTCCGATTTGTCGCAGCCTCGTATAGTGATTATATGACTTTATGGAGAGTCCGCGCACCCAAAGTAGATTAGAGTGACTCGTCCCAAGCGTGGCAGTCTGTCTTAAAGAATTATCATGCGTTTTGAATATTCGTGTACAAAATACGCGAGAACTTTATCTTTCAAATATTTCCAGGTTCCTTCAAAGGCTGCTGTATGTTTTTATAAAAATGAGAGAGGCCTCTAGCTCACAGGTGACAACTTCACACACTGAGGGAATATTAGAAAGACATTTACCACAAAATGCGGAGGACCTCTCGTCTAGACTAACAAAACCATGAAAAACGGTCAAATGAATTCACAGAGACAGTGCACTCCTTGGTGATACTTTTGGATCAGTCGCATTCGAGAGAATCAAGCTCGGTTTCACCCTGGCCGGGGTTGCATCAATTATGTATTCACTTCGCAACAAACACTGGAACTGCACAGCAAAATGCTTCTCTGCTGACTGAGTAGGAGACTTTGATAAATTTTACAAACAGTCCATCGAGATGTTGAATCCGTTCACGACATTCCTCATGGATTTGACCTGCAGTAAAAATTAGGCCAACCCTAATCCCACCGCTTCGACACACGCTATCCTTCAGCAACGTTTTCCTCCAAAATGCCACTGAAATGGGTATAAGCAACAATTTGTGCACAGGAGATGAATTCCGCGGTAATTGTCCGTCTTCTAAAGATTTTATCTTGCGTTATACTTCGAAATTACCGTTGCATTTGCGAAATCTTGTGTAATGTCTTTCATCCCATGAATCCTGCACAGCAGTTGGAAACTTTTGTTCTGAACTGTTGACCCTCGTGGCTCGAACAGTTCGGCTGACAAGCCGCCTTTTACAACTGCTCCTATACGTCTTGGTTGATCTATGGCTCTCAGCATTTCTCCGGCTGTAGGCAAGTTAATCAAGTATGTCTTCACTGTATTTTGTGGCATATGGCCTATATAATTCAAACCGACATCTCGCCAGGGGAACAGATTCACGTTCATATCACTCTCCTTCAAACAATCGTACTACCTTTCTTGGGAAATTATTCTTGTAAGCCCACATCAGCAGTGTGTATCTCTGGCTGTGCCAAGGTTTGAACTTCGGACTTCAAACACGCGGGGCGAGCATGTTACCACGATTGCACCAGTGCACGCTGAGCGCAGCTGAATTGCCACTTCTAAACAGGCGAACTTGTTCACAATCGATTGGTGTGATCGGATCTCCTGAGTAGTAATGCTGAGTTTTCCAGGCGGTTAGAGTTTCTTCAAGCTTGTTTTTCTTCTATCACTTAAGCATATAGGACTACCATTCCATGGATTTATTTCAGGCCACGTTGCGGTTGGTTATGTGGCTCGGTCTATCCATTTGTAAGAGAATCAGAAAGATTCTAACAATTTTCAAATGCGCTCATATGACATCTTCTGTATGCTCTTTGTTTTGGCTTGTTTTTGGGTGAAAAAGTATGCTCACACTTAAATTGCGAGCTTTAGACTTTCTTGCGGAAATCGTGCCATATTACAGCCAAATGAAGTCGCATTTGGCATTGTAAAACTCAGCATGGCTAGAGGTCGTTTATCTCTTAATCGTTGTGTTCTGCGTTTGCGAAACTTTGGTTTTAAGATTTCACCAGGGATGCTGATTTTGCTTTTGTAAGTCACGATCTTAGCCACCTAAAACACGCTGTTCAGAAAGCCACATTTGTCGCAACTCATCACTGAATCCTCAAACAGTTGCTTGAAGATTCTTATCAGGCTGACGGATCTCGCTGTGTACAATCTTTGAAGTTATTGGAGGAGTCACATTAATTTAGATGGTTAGGGGATCAGTAAAGCTGAAAACTAGAGGGGTACACAGGTGCACTCAGTCTGTCGGTGCATCACTTGCTATTTACATTTAATTACCGTGAGGTGCTCTCACAGATCCTCTCAGCCATATTAGTGACATCTTTAAGTGCATACAGAACAAGAAATGTCTGCTAACAAGTAATTGTGCAAACATGGCGAATTTGTTGCCTTTTCAACATCCAATGTTAAACGAAGACCAACATAGAAGCTGTTATGGGTATGCATCTGCAAACCGTAGATTCCATGAAAAATATGAAGACAAGCTGTCGTTTGCGAAGCAAGAAACCGATTTGTTAGATTTCCAGTACCCGGGTATGTCATGAGGGGGGCCGATGTTGTGCCAAGGGAAGTTCTGATAAAAATCCCAACTCATACGGATGCAAGTAGGTAGTTAATTATCAGTTACTGTTTGTTAACAATTTATCGATCACAAATGTGGTTCAACTCAATATATTATTACTATCCATCATGAAACTTTGAAAAATTTTTAACTAGAGTGGTCACTCATCCCGTACCGCTTATTCGGTTAGTTTAATATCGAAAAGCAGTCATTGATTTGCCAGTGTTACAATCTTCTTACTGCCTAAACTATTTCCAGCAAGTTTTACATAATTCTTCGGAAATGCATCTGTGATGATAAGCATGAAAAGACTCATTTAGGGAAACAAAGGATGTACTCAGGTGTCTCTTAAATTTTGGCTTTACTTCTATTGGCCCGCCTTAGAGGAGCAAAACTTGCCACTTGTCACCGCAAGGTTCTTAACAGATTGATTTTTTCATGTGCAGGCCTCGGGTGTGTGCACTGTGGATGGCACCTGCACAAGCATGTATTCCAGTTTGTTTCCAGTGGTCGTAGCATGGTTGAGTTTGTCTTCGTCATTCTAGGTGCTAAACTAGTGATGATCTGATGGTCATTCTAAATGAGGAGAGATTACACTGAAACTACCGATAAAAGCGACCGGCTGCGTCTATTGTGTCTGACGGCAAATTTATCGAATCCTATTATAAGCATAACGATAATGACAAAAACACCTGTGTACAAAGTGTGTAGGTCAAAATTCATTCGCACTGAATTTGGTGTTGATCTTCTTCCGGAGGTGCACATATTCTCACTAATACACTTTTTAGATACAGATCATACCTGCTTACTTGCTACTAAATTGATTTATCCGAGAACACGTTTGAAACTAGTGACTTGTAGCAAAACCTACCGGCACAAATATCTGCTGAATGTTTTTAAAGAGGCAAACAGATAATAAATCTGTCAGTATCTCAGAAGCGCTTATAGGATTTTCATGCTAAATAATCCATGTCCTCGGAAACGTTGCTTTGAGCCAGCTGTTTTACCAGCGTAATAGTTCTTCTATTTCAAGAGTAGCTTTGAGTTGACGAAGAGAACCTTGACAAATACTCTCATTTGCACACGAATTTGGTTTTGACAGGTGACACAACGGAATCCAGCTGAACCTCTCGTTTATGATGTTCCGTGCTACGTCTAGATCCTGATATGTTTGTCTAAACCGAAAGTTTCTCTCTTAACGTGCCTCTGTGTTTGAATTGTTTCTACCATGTGTATGCAATGTACTGTAGCTCTAAGTTGACCTTCAGACGATGCATTTAATTTATGCGCCACGTATAGGACAAACGTCCTTGGCTCTGTCTACCGTGAAAATATGGAGTGTTGCGAAGTTTCATCATCCATTATGCACAATAATAATTTCGTCGACCACCAGACTTCAGTAGTGGTTGTCACGAGTGACAGTTTTGTACTTTCAGTATGTCTATTTGATACGGCATGGTGCCTTCTTTGGCCTTACTTCTTAGTTTTGAGAGGAAATGTTCAGAAATCATAGACTGAGTCCTGAGCCGGATTTCAGGCACCCGGATTAAGGGTGGAATGTATTGAAACTGCTAAAAACTTGCTGACCAATCTCCTTTTTAGTGTCTAGTCCGTATAGATGTTGAAGCAAACTGTTCCAAACATTTCCCGACATTTGTGAGCTCGACAACGTCTGTGTGATACACGCTCTCGTATACCGTCTTAAAGCAGTTCCCGAAAATCCTGCAAGTGCATGTCAGTCAGAAGCACTCCGGTGGTTTTCGATTGTGCATGATTATGTCTGCATGCATGTTCGCTGAGTATAGCGATTCAACCAGTTCAGCTGGAGTGCTCAGTTTCTG
>SJOL01000719.1:1448905-1521954 GCA_004794785.1 Opisthorchis felineus | reverse complement strand
ACAGCAGTGTATTATTGCATTGCGCACGTAAATATAGCTTAAATGATTGTGAAGTCGGCAATATAACGTCTGTCACAAGTGTGACCAAAAGAAACAAACGGGAGGCATTTTTCTTCACATAAATCTTGTAAATCCTCGTGGACTGAACGCACACGATTGATTTCAACTGTGGAACTAGTGACAAACGGTGCAACGGGTCCGCACATTTGTACAATTACGGTAATGCTTAGGTAGACCTCTCCGTTTTGGCCTCCACTTTTGTGCGTCTCTCTGCCTACATCTGTGATCAACTTTTAGAAAACTAGATAGCCAGGTTACTACAACAGAGCATTCGATTGTTGAATACCCATGCTACTTTGGTGCAGGCGCCAAATCCCCGAATTTATTAGCGAAAGCCTTAGGCTAACAACAAAAACAGTCCACAACCATTCAGCTGTAACACTCTTTTGGAGCTCACCTGCTGTTCCACCTGAAGGAGGCATGAAGGCTGAGATACTGTCGGGTTTCCCAAGCCTGGATATTAGCGGTCGAGATGATGAGGGTGGATTTGATACACGGATCATCCTTTCAGTAGGCTGGTGCCTTAACCAGTGAGCTATCTCGAGCTCCGACTAGTCTAACACCAGGATTTGATCCATTTCTGAAAACAATGGCGATCAGCAAAAGCGTGTACCCTTTTACAGTTGACGGCCTTAAGTTTGATGAAGGTGTTTGTGCTCCAATCAAAAAGAACACATTGAGTGTCATATGTTATTCAAAGTTTCTGGAATGGTGATCACACAAACATACGCCTGAGCACCATAGAGACGCAGACCGGCGCAAGTCGCGGACAGAGTAGTTAAGGCCGATGCATTTACATCAATCCTAAGGGCAACGACCTTGAAGCCATCTAATGCATCCATCAGCCAGCTCAGCCAACTGTAAAATTATTCTGGACGAGGACCTGACGTACGACGACCTGACCTCGTCCGTTAAGAGAACGAACTGTCTCAGCATGATGATGTCAATTTCTAATGAGTGACAAGCCGCATAAGCAACCGTTCCTGCCGTACATCCTCATCATAATTCAGACCATGCCAAAACAATCGACGTAACATGATATTTCTTCGCTTAGTTTACCACTCATTTTCCTACCTCCACTTCCTTTGGCTTTTCCGGCGGCTAATCTACTCCGCGTGGGGCGAGGACACTACTTTCGATCGGTAGGTTTTGTGCTTTCTATTATAATTTTAGGCCTGTCATCAAAGTGCTTTGGTCCAAGACAAACGCAGCATATGCCAATTCGAGACGAGTGCGACAGTTTAGACTCGCAATGTATTGTCCTTCTACCCGTGCGAAACTGGGTTCGAATTGAATGATGTGTGTCGTGTGTTTTCCTGACCACACATCTGACATCAACAATGGACAGGAGCACTACAACGATGAGTGTAACTGGGATCCGTAAAAAACTGTTTAGAGTGATATGACGATTGTTAGATCAGTCGACGAGGGATGGAATTATGCTGGATAGGAACGCTTTTCCATTTTATGTAAACTTCACCCCAGCGGCCCTCCCAACTGTGCTACCTCATATTGCTTGTTTCTTTCGTACCACCTGTTCGTTCCGGATACTTCAAGCTTACATGTGTGCCTGTGAGAAAGATACCCGTATAACGGTGGTTACTACTGATGAGCCATGCGAGTAGTATGTGTTTCCTCGTAACTCCGCCTTGATCTAATGGAAGGTGGGATTTATTATGGAATTTGAGGAACTGCTTTGCAGCACTCGTTTACAATTGCGTGGTAGTCAATGAATATCCAGGGGAGTTCATGAAGACGCGTTTAAGAAGAAGATGGATATTCAGTTTTTAAAAACAACGTGCATATGACAGTTTGACTTTCCCATCCAATAGTCTGTAACCGTTTAGTTGGTGTTTTCAAATAAACAGCTCCGTGGCGAAAAGCCTTCCTCCTTACACCCGTACTGGATGTACGCACTGGGTATCGCTTGGTCTTCACGGCTTTTCCTCTTCTTTTCTCCTGCCATTACCTTATGGTCCATTGAGCTGACAGTTACTTGAGTGCTGCTGGGTAGACTTTCGGCACCGGAGTAAAATAGGCTGCGTTGTGTTTGCTTGTCTGTTATGAACTCTCAAAAAGCGTCTGTTGGACTTGACTTTTGTGGGTGGACCCACCTACTGCTGTCCTTGACTGACTTCTCACGAAACTTTATTAGGGAGTTTCGAAACCGCGAACTCTCAGCTAGGAGTTGGAACACTTAGCTGTTCGGACATATGCACCAGATCAGTAGTGTGATTATCTCGCGCCAATCATCTTTCAGTTGCAGGATGTACATCACGTGGTCACGTGGACTGACTGGCTCCTCCAATGTCGACTTCTCGGATCGAAGTCTTACTCATCACCGGAATCTTTTTATTCTTCCACCCATTGATTGCTGGATTGTTATGAATCGGCTGACTCCGTTTGACCTAAAGTTACTATAATAAAACTTGATCCTACCACGCATCACACTGCCCAGGTTCTGGAGGACCACGCCGTAGATATGTGTCTCCCCCTGGGGTGGTTCTGGTTCCAGCCCATTCTAACTGGTGAATCTTAACCGTGAATTTTCGGAAGTTGATATGACTATACTGTCATAGGGTTCGGGTGCAAGTCATGGCAACGGCATGGTCAATGTCTCGGACAGCAAGCTGGTAAAAAAGTGGCCTTATTTGCAGAATCATATAGTCTATCCCCAACATGCATTTTCTTCTACATGTAAATAATAACAGAGCCGTTTGGAAGAGTTTTTCAAGCAAATCACTGAATTTTCGGTACCGTTGTTATTTGAATCATGTAGGTTGCAAGCATTCTTTGTCAATCGAGACCACACACAGGTGACTAGTTACTGAAAGCGGAAACACCAACTCACCAGTCATTCCTAGGATCTCACATACCGTCGAATAGTTGGCAAAGACTATATCCATCTCGAACTAAACCTGTTCGGCTTCAGAGCTGATACATATCTCAACTGTCAGGAAGAGTACATTTCAGTCGAACAATCAAAGTGCGTTTCGGCTTCCAATACTGTCACATACCAGTCCAGCTGCAGTTGCGGTGACATTTACGTCGGCAGAACCAGGTAGATATCTTTCACAACGAACTACGAAACATCGTTCAAAATCAGTATTACAAGTGAGACAACAAAAATAACAAAACTTCCGACGTCATCCATGCACATTTTGCAGCGAAGCTTATTCGGTCGTATAACAGAGTTGACCATGGTACAGAGGGGAGAATGTAAAGCATAGCCGCATGGCTCTTTCTACAGAAGACAGAGGGGTCACAGATAAGGTCTTTAGACAAGGTGGTGGAGTACGCAAGAGATCGTCGAGTCTCACCACCAGAGGACATTTGGAGCTGAGTTACGTTGCGACTGCGCAAAATGTTTTTTTTCCCCGAACGGCATACAAAATATGGAGAAACTTTGTGTTCGTGATCTGACTTACGCCTGGTTCAAACCAACTGCCTTGTTTTACACTGTCGGCAACACTGTATGTTATTCTACTCGTGTAATTCCATTGCGCGTGTGCTGATCACGTGACGTTCTATCAACGATATTGACCAATCGGTAATCGGGAAACAATCCTCAGCCGTGGCTGGCTAGATTACACACGTGCTCTGTTGCCGAACCTACGGTTAGACCATCTGAACGACTGCTACGAGTTGGTTGCGCTTGCGCTCAGGGAACCGAGCCTAACGCAGCCAACTATGGATGACCGTAAGTAAGCGGTACTCTGTTGTTCATTTCACTGCTTACTGTTATGTTCCCGAATGCCCGACCCATTTCGTATTTTGGCCCGTACGTGGACTGCTTAGTTATCTGACCAATATGGCCACCGTCTGACAAGTTTGTGAATAACTTATCTAAATGCAGACACCTAGCTGACACCAGAACCATTGTATCTTAGTTTTTTAACACTTTTTCATTGCCCATTTTAGACTGACCCATACATCGTCGATTGCGGGATATAGCATCGCCCTTTTTGCACTTTGCTGACAAGTTGTTTGCAAGTCAAGATGTGCTACCGTGATTCATTCAGTGGGTTAGGTGAACACAAGCAACTGGTGAAAATAAAGCCTATTCCTTTCCTACTGTTCCTTTGACTACTTCTAAGGTTTGGCAATAAAAAAGGGCAACAATGCGTCCCCTACTATGGTAAAACACCAAATGATGTATGTTCAGTTTTTGAGTAAAATTTGGTGGTTTACCCACATGACACAGACACGTTGTTGTAAGGTTAATATTTGTATTACCCTTCTTCATACATGTCACTTCAAAGGTACTGCGAAAGACCGTATGATTGAGACTGTCTTCCATCCGAAGTCGATGGACTCATTAAAGATACAAACAGCCTAAATCGCAGTCAAATGTCGGAAGTAAACTAAAATATTTCGATGGTGTGCCTGAGTCCATGGCTCCGTATACATCATTAGTGATATTAGATTAATTTCATGGGTAATCCTGCAAACAAAGGTGTGTTTTTTACATCGCCATTTCTGAACCACAAGTAAGCCTCAGATCTTTGAACTGCCGCGTGAATTATCCGACCTTCATTGTATACAGAAAGGTACAAAATTTACGCCAACTTTTACTCACTTTCAATAGATGGGTGGTACGGCACAAGCTGACAACGACTGGTCGTTTGACAAGTGACAGAATTTCACCAGTTAAAACCATCAGATAAGTGTACTTTGGAATTTCCAAGGTACCTTTCAAATGTCAGTCTGGTAGCTTGATAATTCCGTAAGTTCAAATCAATTAACTGGGGCTTCAAAACATTTAAATTACAGGAAAATTCAATCGGCTCAAAGTCGGAGGAGTGATTTGGACGAACTAATTTGACTAAAGTGCGCTGCTTGTCTGGTGAACTTCAAGAAGCGGTTAGTAACGCCTATCAGGTCACATGGGCTATCGAATGCACACGTGAACACCATCATTCCTGTTGCTTTTCTTGAGTTGGATGGTGAGCTCAAGGAAATGGTCATACGCAAACTGGTTTCTACTAGGTATTCGGGTCAGCGAGATCACCTTTTTTTCTGGCTCCCAGATGTTGTAGTTTGGTTTTCACTATATGCATTCGGCTTTCATTGTGAAGATGGTTAAAACTGCTGACAACACGTAGCTTAGTGGGAGTTTTGCAGCTGGATGCTTACTCTATTTCAAATTTCTCAATGTGATCAGGTAGTTAGTTCAATTTTATGGATTGTTTTGACCAGGAATCCAGTTTGTTCTCACAAAAGAGTGTAATGAATGATCATTGAAAATGGTAGCCGTCCTGGAAGCAGATCCTTGTTGAACTGTAGCCTGGATTGCGCGAAATGTCTCCGTAACATGTGAACAAAAAAGATCGAACAAGGAAGAACGCTCACCGGTCTGCGTGTTTTTGATGCACATTTAATAATGCATACATAAAGTACGATCGAACGTCAGCTAACCCCTGACCTCAAATTTATTTCTCAATCCACCTTCTTGAGCAGTTGTCAGCACCTGGAATATGTCGCTGCCTCTTCCACACAAAACATCCTAATATTATGTGATTGACTATCATATGTTACCCAAGTTACTTTTATACAATGATTCGAAATTCTCCCATAGGCTATTCGCTCATCTTAGGAACTTGAATTCTCCGCCGAACTTGCTTGATCAATAATAACGTAGGTGGGAGATGCGAGACGACCATAAAACAAGCAGGACTTGTTCTACCGATTCAATGCAACGTCAATGTTTACTGTGTTGTAATGTGAGGGTTCCAGTTCAGAGAGGACATTATTTGTTCGCTTTATTTGCTTCCCTTTACAGACGAAGTCGATCGTTGCTTTAACAAAGCCTTCCTCTGTTATGAATCAATACTGAAACAAGTAAGTGAACGCACTAGCTGTTTGAAGCTGAACGCTTGCAGCAAAAGTACACACAGACAGTTCACATTTTCCATCCGAGCGTTGTGATTGGCAACTTGAATTTGGTACATGACGATACATCCGTGACACATACTTATGAGTTGTGCGTTTGAGACTATCAGTCTGTGTACCAAGCTAGTGGCTACACACCGGTTTTCTAATAGAGCAGCAAGACTTACTGATTCGCTTCGGCAGCTATCCTTGCAAGAATTTCGAGGTCTCCCAATTCAACTCATACCAGATTTTACAGAAGCAAAGAACAAAATGTTGAAAATTATTTTGTCTGTCCTTCTAAAACAAATTGTGTACAGGTATACAGGACGGGCGCAGGCAGTCAATTTCTAAAGGCTCGTGTTTGGGGATCGAACCCCGATTGTCGAAATGATGGTGCATTGTCTTATCTTCCCACCACATTGGCCTGTTTATATGGCTTGAGAGACAAGGTGAATCATTATGAAAAGTAGAACGAGTGATCTTCAGTATTCACGTGAAGACTGTACTATTCCTCTTGTGCTAAACTTTGGCTTCTGGTTCATCCGCCCACCCTCAAGCAACTGAGTTACCAACTTTTTAACACCAATGAAGACAGCATTATCGGTGCATCGTTACGTAGCAGAGCTGAGAGGTTCACTGTCCGGTACACTGTCAGGTCGCGATCGGATGATGGACATTTGGAAAACATTTAATTTGGAGTCGTACCCTAAACGAAGAACGCCTACCGACGGCTGGGCAAGAAAGTGTGCAATAACTTGCGTTAAAACACCTGTTTGATGTATTCGACAGGCTCATTTTGACGTTCCAATTAAACTACAGTCCAAAAGGGAAATCCCCATTCCCATAAGCAAGACCATTTCAATACCGTCCTCTGAGATTTCTCACTAAACTGATATATTTTTATGACTCACAGTTGGTGGAGTTCCTCAGATAATGGGAACAGTTCCTTGGCCCCTTGGGCACCTTCACTGGCTGAACAGGTGCTCATTAGTGACAGCGATGATGGCAACGTGACAATGATGATGAGGACGACGATGATAGTGACTTATGTCCGAGAAACTGTATTTTAGCCTTTGTAAGCAAGCTGTTGTAAATACGGGCGGCTCGGACGATACTTGCATGTTGCGATTTCTGCTCGCCAGTGGTTATAGGTTGTCTCAACGAAACGTTGGCACACCAATGCTCCTACAGAGTGGTCTGTCTTTCTTACAGTGAAAACAGTCATATAAAACTCTGCTGAACGAAGCACTGATGTTCCTTTATAAGACGAATAGGCTGGCATCAAAAATTAGTTTTGCGGTGCTCATACCGGTCGTTGTTCACCTAGCGATATCTCCAAAAGTGCATTCCCATTGTTTACGGTAGAAAATACTTCTGGAAGATAATTACATTCTTTTTCGTTAGCTAAGTAATTGGGAAAAGGTTTGGAAAAGGTTGCAACAGATGTTGATGAGCTAAAACAACAATCTAAAGTAGATACATTGATAGGATAGATTAATGGTTATTCTAATATTTGCGCAAAAGCATATCCGGCTATCTCCAGCCAAGGAGCATCTAGTCATATGATGTCTATGGATAGAAGCGTCTGGTTGTCCTTAGGGGACCCACGGGATCAAAAGACATTTGGATTAGTTATGTCATTATTATGGAGATTCTCTTTCGATGACCGTCTGGGTCAAAATCATTGTCTTCTGTGGGGATCCTTCCTCAGCTAGAACGCGTTCCTTTTAACCAGAGGTAAATTTGGACCGAGTTAGCTAATTTTTCAAAGTTGGTTATTCTGTCCTCCGGGTACTTTTGAACCTGATTGAGTGTTTTTGAGTCACCTCACACTTCGACCAGCCTCGCCAGGAATAATTGAGTGCAAACATTTGCACTTACCCAGACTAGTGTCCTAGTGCTCGTGACAGTTATCTATTTTTCAAGACGAGGGATGTCGGTCAGAGTGTGAACCCGTTATAAGTGTCTATCCAGTAGAGTTTTTACTCCACACACACACACATTGTAATAATGAAATAGACTCTGATCTGATGCGTTGATCTGGTCAAAAAGAGTGGATGGAAACCTAAGGGAAAGCCAAAACGCTACAACTTCTCGACTTTGGATGATGCCTTTCTATCTATCACGGATTCACAGTCCAAGGCTACGTGCAAAGCCACAAAATCATAATCATCATCAATCGGTCGATTTTATTCGAACTGCTTCATGAATTAGGAAGTGACTGTGCACATTCTCAGTAGTAAATTAGAGGCACGGGACGTTGACTTGCAATTTCAAACAAATTTACCTAAAACGGTAGACATCCTACAAAATTTCTAATGATTTTCCTCACCTATCCTAGGGATTCGATGAAATCCCTTCTGCCCAAACGCTTGTAAATTTAGAAGGACTTCATGCAGATGCACTGAATGATGCACTCGAAGAGCTGGAGAGGCTGCATCCTAATTGTGATCAAACACTGGGAACGGTTAAGCTGCATCGTACTGAGCTAATCAGTCAAGCGCAAAGGGCTTTTGAAACCAGACGGCGGAAGGTTGCGAAAGAACAACACAAAGGGATATCGGAACAGAGCAAACTGGCAGTAGTCCATGCACAACCATTACGGGTATGTGGTCATTCAAATATTGTCATCTTTTCCTCTCTCAAAAGATTGACACATCAGCTGTCGAATAAAATGAGTCGGACAGTTGTAGTTGTGTTTGGGAACAGGTTCTTTGGGGCATGGTTGACAGAACAACCGCCAAATAACCGGGAAGCCACCGTTTGCCGTCAACCTCTAAGCTTGTTTTTTCCTTCACACCAAAAGTGCTGAACTTCACATTTTAAAAAAAATTGAGTTGTCCAATCTTCGTGGTTTGACTGAGATCGGTGGATAAAATTGAAAATAACCATGAGCGGCACGTTTTTTTGTTATAAATGAGAACATTCTACAAAAAATGGTCGGAAGTCTGTATCCCGGCAATCATAAGTCATCCAATGTTTTCTTGCTTACTCATTAATCATCAGAGAGATGCTGCCAGATATGGCTCCTAATCAATGTCAATGACATTCTCGTTTGCAGTTTCCAGCCGGATCATCCGAATGAGTGTCTGGAGTTGTGAGCACCTCAAAAGGATTATGTGATAGGCTAGCTCTACGTCCTTTTGTTAGTTCCTTCACAATAATGTCTTCAAACAAGTTATGACGGTACTGCAGCAAAGCATCAGTGTTGAACACTGTTGTTATGCCGTCAATGATGATGATAACGATGATGGTCTGACCCAATGTCTCCCGCATTCTTGCTCTCTGCAACGATTGTATGGACACTGACCAAGAGAAAACGGGGAATCGAGTGAGCAGACATCGCAATCAGAAAATCCGGTCAGTTCCAAGGAGATCCGCACTTTTAGCAAGTTGCCTTTCTCCTAGTGTCCTTAATCAGCGATTTGCCAGAATTGTCCCCGTACATCTCCTGCACAGCGCTTTGAAAATTCCTTGTTCCCAAAAGTATAGTTTTTTGGTTTGCAGGACAGCGTGTGCTTTAACCTATGGAGTAGTCCTCTTAAACATAGGGTGATAGAACAGCGTTGTACAAGTCATAATGCGTGGTCTAGGGTGTCGAATTACAGAAGTTAACCAATTTTACTTCCAGTGCTTGGCTGCACTATTCGATAGTTCGTTGATTCTTGAGGCTCCGTTTTTGTAGAACTGCTGCCGGTGCGGTACCGGTCACTATTTACTTAAAGTTCGGACGGATTGCTTTCCTATCATGGATAGATAAGAAACGGGAGAGGGTGGCAGTGACACAGAAATCATCCTGCACTGCGCGTCTTCTCGAGACTTATGCTCTATAGACGGGGGATTATCGTGTACTGGACAATATCAAACCAGGGTAATGTAAAAGTGAGTTGGTGAATCTGTTCAGGACATTACCCGCATTAGCACTGTAGAGCACCAGCAAAATCTCGCGGGATTCGAGGATCTATGTAGTGCAGTACCACCAGCCTCATGTTTTGAAGGCGCGTATGTTTATTACACATGCAACACTTTCGTCGCAGCACAAACTTTAAACGAACCAATGAAGTTACGAGAAGTCCATCCCCAAAATGGCCAATCCGCTCAAGAGATATCAGATACTCTTTATAAACTACCGGCACGAAAGCAGGCAGGAAGTAACTGCTCACCTAATCACAAACTAATGATGTCCTATTTACCAATGACTCAGCATTTGCAGGCTGATTACCAAGCGTGTCGAAAGGATTAACGATCACCATCAACCAGCTACAATCAAAAAGATCATTAAAATATTGACCATTCGCAAAGTCATTACAATGCCCTTTCTATATTTGGTTTCAACTTACTTGCGGCGCCCCAATCTGGCTCTTATTTTACACCCTGATTGGGAGTCATCACCATTGTGAATCATACGAATCTTTAGGACGATTCAAACCCACGACATTCCTTCAAGTATTTAATTACTCAGTATATATAATGGCAACTGGTTTCACATATATCGCGCTATCACATACTGTGTTCGCAGATTCCAGAAACCGATACCGTAGACTCCGAACTCAGATCTAACCTGACGCTGCCAATCCGGAATCCCAGCTGCCCTTCAAGATTGTGGCCGCATCCCGGGCATGGGGAGGACATCAATGCAAGTTTACAAAGCACAATTTTGGGTTTTTGGACAGCTTTTAAAGCTAAAGCGGCGTTCTGTAACCATCAGGTTGAACAATTAGGCGAGCTGTTCAAAGGCAAGAATGTGCCCCACACAGTATCTGTCAAAAACCTAAAGTTTTTAGATGTGGTATGCACGAAACGGTCACACTTCACTACTGCCATGAAGACGTGGCGAACTGCCGATTTGATTACACGAGTTTTCCCACACAAGCTACTTTCAATTTTCTTTTATAAAAGCTTCGTAAATTGCACAAAGGAGTATCCGCCTGTACAAATACGCAGAAAATCTTTCCTTCAGCCTGCCAGCCGTATAGACTCAGAACCCGAGTGTCCAAATGCCGAGACGCACTCAATTTCATCATCTTATGCGAAGGATTATCCGTATCTACACTTACTTGTGTGGCAAAGATTTTGCCTTACTGATGTTGTTCACAAGCCTTGAGTCTTGCGTGGTTCCTCACTCCATCAAGAACCACCTGTAAACGTGCGCTCCTGCAGGATGGGACAGTTACATCGGCACATTAACGGTCTCCAGTCCAAATGCTTGGGATCAGTTGGACGCCGAAATATCCCACCAGCGTTTGCTGCACCACCCAGTTCAATAACACTGGTTCTAGCCAATGGAGCAAGCAGTGGTTTGATGCTTGAATTAGGCCGGATGTTTCACAAGTCGACCTGAAGTTAATAGCTGTTTCACGCGGCTTCTCTCGGGAAGGAAACCACCTCCATTGGGCATCATCTGCGCATCTCATATTTTTGAAATTCCTTTAAGGAATTTAGGTGATCTGTGATTAGTGATCTGTGTGATTAGCCAGTGACCAGTTAATCGTCCGATCGTGAATACTTTGATCGTTTAGCCTCATAGGACAGCTGCTCTAATGCAGAGCGTGCTAATCTACAAGCCATGAACCTCCCTAAATGCAAGCAACGGCCGGCCCGATGAGATTGCCATGGAAAAGAGGAGTACAGGGCAGCTGGTTCATTCTTCTCGCACGTCAGCTATTTGAAGGTGAATGGTGAGGCGAACTTTCAGGTTTAGTAAACACCTCATCCTGCAGAGCAAGGAATGCTGAATACCTAAGAAACACAATAAAGCTTAGAGACATCATAAACGAGAGATCCAGCGGGGTTCCAGGTGAGTCTCCCGCAAAACCAACTTTGTTTGCAAATGAGTGTACTTCGCTAATTTCGTGCAATTTGGGTTCAAGTAAAACATAAGATTGACGGAAACGCGTGGACTACGCCTAGCTGATGAGCCCCAAGAAGGGCGAAACCGGTCGTGGGCTGTCGAAGAATTTTCAGCAACCTTGTGGGTAGTGTATTACGTCTACACAACAAAGCAATTTACCCTGGTTGCGGAAAATTAACGGTGTGAAAATCACAAAAATCCCAGTGAAACTCACAAATTAATTTTTTCGATTGAGTTTTCACGATTAACAGCCTCACTCACCATGAATATAGCACCATTCATCCTTCAACCCATAAAAACATCTCATGTGAGGTTTACTGTCTTCTTGCGTGGCGATTTTCCAGATGAAATTCTGTGTGACTTGCTATTTGATTGTAGTTTCCGGCTTCTTACCACAGGTTAAATTTACATTTTATGCTGAACTCCAGAACTGACATCGGTATGTGTTATCTAAATTTAAAATGGGGTTCTGATAGATTTTGCTGTCCACTGGAAATTAATTTGATTGCGATCAATAGCCAGCAGTTAATTCTTACGATACCCAACTGTTTCTGATCACAATCAGTTGCCATGAATATGTCCCACACCAACACATTTTCTGAAGAGTTGAAAGCGACTTGGGCCAAATAATTTTGTTAACTCGAGCACTTCTTTTGGAAGGATAAAACTCGGACAGGAATGTGAAATTCTGTCTTTTCTTTTGTGAGCAGTATTCGGTAGATTTGATCTCGAGGGACAATTTTCTTTCCACGTGGCAAAAATGCCTCCTGTCCTCGTGTAGAGACAGCAAGTAAGCCGGCCCTGGAAAGGAATCACTGATGGTTGGCCTCTTGAAGATTACTTCAGTGATAAACTTCCTTCCAGTAGGGACCAACATTTGCAGACACAGACCCTTTTTGGCCCCAGGGGGATCCTTCCTTTAGGTAAGACAAAGGTAGCTTGTCGCTATGTTGGTACGGTGGACTACCAAATTTGCCGTATCGAGAATTATTGCTAGAGGTTCCAGAAGCTTCCTGTGTCATTCTTCCGGAATGGAGAATAATCGATATGACGAAATGCGAAGCCAAACCATATGGTGGTCATCTTGTGGATCAGGGGTACCTGCGCGTACTTGCATACCTGGAGAATGAAGACAAATATACGCTTAGTTGGTCTCCTTATTGATTAGTTTTTATCAAACAGCAACTGTGGACAGGTCGTGGTTTTGGGTGCTGCGCGCTTCCTTGAATCAGATCAGCCTCATCAAGCATGGACATGCGACTCCATGCTAAGACGTGCAAATTTCTGACTCTTCATGTTAAAGCGGCATTTGACGCGGAACTTGCATGAGCAGTATGACCGGCAGTGAACCCCCTAAGTTACGTGCCAGTTATGCCTGTATGAGTGGCATCGTAGTCCCCCACACAAATCTTACACAGACGCTCATTTTGACCACCTTTGGAAATTAAAACTGAGTGAATCGAGTGATTTTCTACTGAAATGTCAAACTTAAAAAGTGCGTATTCTCAAAACATATGATAAAACCGTGCGAATTCATTCAGAAGTCTTTAGTCGCCATCACCATGATCGACAGCACATCAGTGTTCAAACAGTGACGCTTCGCTGCCGTACTTGGTGTAAGCCTACCAGAATCATTCCAAGGTGTCTACACCTCCAGACACTCATTCACGCAAGCTGGACAGAAAGTGACCGCAACATTGCTATTAACATCGATTAGTGGCCACATCTTGCAGCGTCTCCAACCATGCACAGGGTGAATCACGCGGACCCCATTTTGAAAGGCGAGTCGTACCGACAGAAGCCTGAAAAGTCAATAGAACATCCCTGTCTTGGGGCTGTTTTTGTGAGTGTAACTCATCTATTGTCCTTTTCATCAAACTTCCAGGTAGTTGCTTTTGGCGCAGCATCCCTTTGACCATAGTGATTGTTGTAAGTTAAGAAGCTTCGTCAGGACATTTCTCGTTTCCTCATTTCTGTACTGATCGGAAAAAAGATAACCTCATATAAACAGAGGACATGGATAATAAACTAAATACCTCCTAGAGGGAGTTGGCTGTTAATAAAAAGACGCCGAAATTCGACTGGTCAGTTTCGATGGGGCAATCTGGGATAGATAAAGAATGACCCCGCATTTCGGGTAGAACTTTGGCCCTTATAGAGGAAGCTAGTGAAAACTGGTAGGTCAATGAAAAAACCCCATGGCTTGACTGCAATAACATCATCGCTATAATGCCACGAAGACGTAATGGGTTTTAAAAGCTTCTCATTACTTGAAGAAAGTAACTCACAAATTAGCTGGAGCCTCTGTGACAACCCACGGCCGGTTCCGTCCTTCTTAGGACTGATCAGGCAGCTGTGATCCCCTAGTTTTCCATCAACCCTATGTTATACATGTTTCTCTAGGTTCACACCGAATAGGTTTGCCATGGTTTGAATGATTTTGGGTTCCACAGACATCCCGTTGGTTTGGTTGCACAAAATCTGATGACACGAGAAAAAGCAGATCATGGGTAGACCGCGACAGATTAGTAGGGGTGCTCAGTGTCAGCTCTTTTCCAGCAGATAGTGTACAGTCTCAAAACCCTTGTCTATGGGCGCACTTGTGTGAAGTTGACATACATCAAATCCAAGAAACCTTTCACTGTCACGTAATTTCACCAGTCTAAGTTTGTCACGAAAGCGAAAGAATCTTCAATGTTACTTACTCACTTCGTCTGGAACAGGTTTCAAAAACGTCGAAATTTTGTATATAGAACTGATTGTGTGGTAGGGTAGAAACCCCTTCCTTGTGATTTTTCATGTAGTCCGTAGAATTGTGATAGCCTATAGAGCTAAGCATTCAAAAAGAACCACAGGGACCAAGCAAACCCAACACCTTTGACGTGGGTACGTTTGAAATTTTGCTTTTTTGAACGAAACGCTTGGTTTTTGTTTGTCGTGCTTCTACAAGCCTAATATTCAGATGCTCGCGGACTTTGGCTTCAAAACCCACTCTATTTATCAAGAAAATGGTGTTTTGTATGTCGGTTTCTGTGATGCGGATGCATTAGTTCCTTATTGGGGATTCAAGAGCTTGGTGCTTCGCAGCGTTGAAGCTTGAATGTGTTGGTTCTTGTCACTTATAAACTTGGTTCCATTTGAAGCATTTGTAGGGGTCTTCAGAGAGCCAGTTTGACTTAAAAATAATACGCTTGGCCTATTACGGGCGTTACTCGACCGCAACTCAACCAAAAAATAGCTAATTGATTCGACTTTACCCTTTGTGAATTTGGTGCGGATATTCTCAACTCGGGTCTGTCATTCAGCGACTGGAATCCTTGAGAAACATTTCTGGGCACACTATCGTAGGTCCACAAAACAGTTGTGCGTTATTCACCGTAGTATGTTTTTTACAAAAAGTACCCACAGCTGTTCGCACAAAACCACGGACCAGCGTTACACGTATTTTCACTAGGGCTAGCGAGATTCTACGCAAAAATTGACTGTTAAGTGTTAGGGGACGACAAAATCCACCGAACATTTTTTCCTATTTTTTTTCGACTTGGCTGGCAAGCGATATACAGTTACTTTCTTGTGCTCCTTGGGTGTATTACGTCTAAGGGACGCTGTTAGTATGACGGAGAATTCTGTTTTCGGTGGGAGGTCCCCGAACATCGGAGGAACAGCCAACGTCCTCTTCTCTCTTGTTTCCTCGTTTCAGCCCACCGTTTAGCCTCAGCATCTTGTAAAAATACGTCCTGTTGCGGCCAGCTGCCGTCTTATTTATCCACCGTGTTTATCGTCCAGCATCAAGGAAGCGAGGATACTTCTGTTTTCGTTCAACCTTCAGGCATAAATTCGTTTGCTTTTGGTGGTGACCAGTTTCTTCGTGTTTTACGAGCCTTTTCCCGTCCAGCCAGTTAACTTTAATTGAAAGGTCGATGGGTTGCTGCAGTGAGTCACCTGATGTGGCATGCAATATATTGGGCATTTTTCGTGAACCGTGGCTTACATTAGATCCGTACATGCTTGTGCGCTCAAGAATGTAATAACCGGAACCCAAGAGGATGGTCCGAAGAACTGCGAGCACACGACCGATTTTCCTGTAGCCTAATGTGAATGGACAGTTACTGTCTCATATGTACAACTGGAGTGATATCGCACAAACCGCATATGGCCACTCGGCCGGTAACACGCATCGGATTGTCGGTTGTGTTGCTACAGTCTCTAGGCGGATGTGCTGTATGCTGTGCACCACAGTTTCAACTGAGGCGCAGGACTTCTATAGATCACCTGTGGAAGCAGATACTACTTGCTTCAAATAAATCATATATGTGCCATTCTAACGCTTGTGCCGGAAAACGAAAAAAGGTCTGCTGCTGTCGAAAAACCTGTGAGAGGTTGAGGCAACTCGACAAATTTTTTAGGCGAATATGGTGTTGCAACTTTCCGGATGGCGTCATGAGGGTCTAGGAAGCACTGAGTTTAGGCATAGAGTCTACAGTTTTTCGTTGTAAAAATGACCTTTTTAGTTAAACTCTCAATGTGGTGAGTTCTGGTTCACATGGGTTTCCTGTGATCTTTTTTCATCAGGAAAATACTTCCCATACTGTGTTGAAATAGTTACCTTGGCTCTTCGAAAGGTACTTCATGAGTCCAACATTTCTGCAATAACTGTTACTGTGAGTTTTGGTACGGAACTTCAAGCAATGAAATATATCACAGGCCACTTTTTACGGACAGGTAATCACTATATCCCGCTAGCGACCGAACGGTTAAGCGATCATCTTCTAACCGGGAGGTCGGGAACTCAAAACTCCCTACTGGAGTTTCATGACATGCACATCACTGATGATCCCAAGTGGGTGAAGAAGCAGTTGTACAGAACTTCTCGGCTTTTCGCCATAGACTGGTTAGACTTTCGAGGGAGTTATCAAATAGCTTTTCTTATAATGGCCATGTAAGAAAACCCGCTATTGGTGCACTAGATATTTTATCGATTAGATGCAATATGTACAGGTTCACCTACTCACATGAGGTGAGATAATGTCTGAACATAAGGTTGACGGAAACCCGAGGACTACGCCTACCTGATGAGCCCCAAGAAGGGCGACACCGGTCGTGGGCTGTCGAAGAATTTTCAGCAACCTTATGAGTAGTGTAGTACGATTAGCTGATTGAATTATTTGGATGCACTGGCGGATTAACCCTTTTACCAATCGATAGAACCGAAGTTGCTATTGCTTCCCTTTTACCAAATCGCTCCAACTGCACAAATCCGAATTAAACTGTTTTGAACATTTCTGTTGATTAAATTGCCTGTATCTGGACACGTTGCATCGTTGTCTGGTTACTATTTTTTCTGTGTTGTTTTTTCTGAAGCAAACTGGAAATAGCCCTAATCGTCGGCTGGAAATACTAGAGGAAGCAAGAAAAATCAGCTCAAAATTGGTAAGCTACCGTTTTGTAAACCAACACTACTTTGAGAAGCATGAATTAATATGACACTGACGAAAGAAAAGTTAGTTAGAAAAGGGAGTAATTCTCAAGCCAGATGCGTTTGCAGTACAACAACACAACGTTCAAAGCAAAGTACCACCCGACTGGCACCCACACCTCACCAGACCATTAAAGAATAACTTGAAGTAGGCTGAATGTTAGCATATCCGTCAACAAAAAAGGGGTGTCCTCTTCTGAGTGAGGTTGTTCGGTAATAGAGATGATTGGATTGCTCACTCCTGACACAGTTTCTGCATCAGTTGAAGGATATCCTTCTAGGAAACTCAACCAAAACCACCGCTTGCAGAGACAATCACATTGCAGAAGAGGCCGCTAGAAAGGTCAGCTTTTAGCTTCGACTTTGGTTTACTTTCC
This sequence comes from Opisthorchis felineus, assembly GCA_004794785.1. Lineage (NCBI taxonomy): Eukaryota > Metazoa > Platyhelminthes > Trematoda > Opisthorchiida > Opisthorchiidae > Opisthorchis > Opisthorchis felineus. Next base: position 1,504,316 of record SJOL01000719.1, on the reverse strand, counting down.
CAAGTCCTCTAATAAGAGACCAGATTTTGGTGTCATCGCCCTTCCTATACGTGACCGTGCGTATGGTTAAATAAAGATTGCCGGACTCAATTTCTATGGGTGGTATAACTGCTGTGCGTTTCCGGGTCTTATCTGTCGAATGTGGATCGCATTTACCCTGTGGAGATGACATACTGCTAAGCCCAGTCACCAGCTACACTCACTATTCTGTTCCATCCGATTTCATTCACTTTTACTCGTGTGGATTGGTTTAAAGGCGTTCATGTGCTGCGTTCGTGTGAACGAACTTCGAGTATTCAATAACCAATTTTAAAGAGAAAAACTTACTGTGTAGGCTGGAAAGCGGTACCACCCAAACATCAATCTAGTGCTGCACATAATCGATGAAAAGACGACATGGAAACTGTAACTCACACCTCCGTTCGAACGCTTGTCAGGTTACATGATATTGTAAAACAACTCAATTTACGACATTTTTCGACAACTAGCTAGGGTCGTCAAAGCGCTACCAGTGTAAGGAGGAAAGCCCGTCGCCGGGGAGTCATTCATTTGCAACCACCAACTAGAGTTACAAACTATTGGACAGGAAAGTAAACCTCTCATATACACCTTATTTTAAAAAACTGAACATCCTCACGCATCTTCTTGAACTTTCGTTGATATTCATTGACTATCACGCAATTGTAAACGAACGCTGCAAAGCAGTTCCACAGGTTCAATAATAAACCCCACCTTCGATTAGACGCGAAGCGGAGTTACGAGAAAACCACATACTACTCGCATGCTTCATCAATAGCATCCGCCGTTACATCAGTACCAGTGAGGCAGTATGGCTTCGAAGAAGAAAAGAGGCTTGAAATTCACAGTTTTGTGTATTCCGATGTCTGAAAAGGGTCCATAGTCCATAGATGACCCGGATATACGCTCACTGCTATTGAATTAAGTGGACTTGTTTGGCCAAAAGGGTACGTAAAAATGCAAGCAAGAACTGGACTATCGCAGCGTTTCGACTCTACTGGAGAAAGCTGACTAAGTAACTAAAAGCACTAACTCTACTGCGCTAAATTTAACTAATTACGGTAGGTATTCTCTGGCCGTTATATCTGACTATGGCATGAATACCAACAAAGAAGCAGACCGCCCGAAACTGCCCTGAAAACAGTCAGCCTTATGCAGCCCGAAGAACTGAAAGTCCTCAGATAGCTTCGCTCTAAAATTTCTGTGCTGTTCACCATAAATAACAAAGTGATGACAACGACAAACTGCACGGTAACGCAAAAGCAGAAAACCACATTTCAGCTGGACCATACATTCTACTACATTCATGTACAATTAAAACGACGCTCACCAACGACAAACCACACAGGACAGGCATTCGGTGAAGGGTTAAGGACCAATAAGGTAGGTCACTTCACTGTATTTTATCGGTCTTCCGTTACTATGGTTCATGCTAAATACAAGAACCGGGGTTCTGTTTAGTACACATCCACACACCAGCCAAGTACGTAGCCAACATCCTTAAACCAGTTGGAAAAATCACAGAGCACACTATCAGGAGCCTCAAATACTCGGTAAACCTGACTGCAGGTGACCGTATCGTGGAATCTGATGTTTTTTATCCTTTATTACGTTCATCAACAACGAATAGTCCTTGCGTCATCTGTGGACAACCCGAAGAAGACGAAAGTTTGCGGAACCGTACGCCTCTCTCAATGTATTAAATCATAGAATATGCAAGGTCCGATATGCATTTTACCTTCTTAAAGTACAAACAACAAACAATAGAAGTTGCCATGGGGAACGCGCCCGTCTCTCCAATTCCGTCAGATAGTACGTTACGCAAGACTCTAAAAAAGGGCTGCTAACAGACTTCAACAAATCATCCGGAATTTCTTGAGAGTAGATTGGTGAAGTATTGATTGGGATACAGAAAGAAGCTACTGTCACCACTTGTTTCGTCCCAATATCAAATGTTCTACTATAAATGTGGACGATGGGCCGTCTTGTCTCTTTCCTGGATTGCATGATTCACAGACGGGACGGTGCTGCATTTGCCAGAAAAGATTTTCTCAAAACCATATGCTGCGGATATTTGTGATTCGATTTAAAACTCGAATACTTACACGAGTGGTTCAGTTTAAGCTTCTTAAGCTACCTGTGTCTTGTCCCTGCCGTTGGTAGCAGTTTCTCTCAACATATGGATGAATTTACTCGCGATATTCAAATCAATTCCAGGGCTTCAGCAGTAGACATCTCACAATTTCATGCCTTCTCAATTCTGATATCTTTTCTTCCCTGTTTCCGGGACCCACGTCTGAGAAAAACTCAGGGTGCTTTCAGGGAGACTGAATTTCTCGTAAAAAGCAGTGGGTTTTTGTCAGCGTTCAAATATTCTTGTTAACTGCACCTTTATAATTTGCATTGGTTATTCCAATACGGTCGATTTCGTCTGGTCCATCTTCGATCGGCTCCGCAGCTGTTCACTTTGGTCCGCTGTTACTTGTTCAGAGTGCTTGGCTGTTTTAATCGCAATACTGAATAAAACAAACGGCTCTTGGCGACTGCCTGATAGTGGACTTAGTTTGCTCTAGCATGTGTGCAAAGCAAAGTCCTGCTTTTTCACTGACAGATTTCGCTTGAATATTAGTTGACTTTGCTCGTACCATATGGCACCCAGGGTTTGGTGTTGTCGAAATTGGGCACATCTGAAGCTAGCTCAATAAGATGTGGTCAACACGTGACCATGTGACGTGAATTCCGTGATTGAAGGATATGTATTCTAAATGCGAACTAATCACAATGCTGACCAGCCACTCTTGGCTGAACGGTCAGGTTTTCAGAGTGCTAGTGGGAGGTTACCAGTTCGAACCCCCTGGAGATTAGTGGGGCGCTGAATGGTGATGTTTCCTAATAAATAAAAAACGACTATACCATGCTCTTAGGCTTTTTGGTACTGAGTGACTTCAATTACAGGACGAAATCTTTACTAATAAGTTACACTTCTGGACGTTCCTCAACAAACCACTAGCTGCCAAATTGAAAACGCTTAGCCATCGCAGTATGGCCTTTGATCACAAGACATTCCAAGCGTCAACACAAGTAACACTCAGGGCTGCCCCAGCGCCTGCCATCGGAGTCAGAATTCCCCACGGTGCAAGCAACAGCCTCCTGTTGTTTTCAACTGCCAAACAAAGCAACTCAAAGCTGCTTTTTTATGACGAAATCTCTTTGTCGATTATATGTTCTCCCTGCAGAGGCATTAATTTTCCTTACCTATGTGTATCAACATCTCTTCCTCCATCTTGAACGATGCTGAGTTTACATGAAAGTCTTGTCTGTTGAAATCACCGTGCACAACATAGCAACAAACTGAAAATTCCGTATGTATTTTGCGTAGGCGTTTCACTTTTCACTAGAAACCTCTAAGACGGTCAGGAGACTCGTCGTTTTGGAAAACGTTACTTGTTGAAATGAATAATGTTTGGACACACTTGGATTGGATACAGTGACACCCAGATAATCAAACAGTTGATGTCTTTTTTTACATTTCAATCCGGTTACATCGCCAAAATTCCTAGTTGGTAGTTTAAATCCACTAGCAAGCAATTTTCGAAACTGCCTAATGATTGTCTTATTTTTTTCAGTTTGCGATGGCGAAATTGGAACTGAATAATGTAAGTATCCAGTCGTCATTAAACTAATGTTCATCTTGTGTGTGCATAAATGAATGCATCAGCGATTATCTTCATTCAAACTGGAAAGACTAGGATCCTTTTGTTTTGTAAACCAATTTTTTCCTTTGCGGGAGACTCACCTGGAACCCAGTCGAATCTCTCGTTCATGATGTTTTTAAGCAACTGAATGTTCTGCACCAGGCCACCTCATGTTTCAGCTGGTACGATATTCGAGATATAGCGATATATGTACAGACGTAATACACTACTCATATGGTTGCTGAAAACTCTTCGACAGCCGGTTTCGCTCCTCTTGAAGCTCATCAGGTAGGCGCAGTCAACCTTATGCTCTACTTAAAAACGAGAGATTTAGCTGGGTTCCAGGTGAGTCACCTGTCAAACCCGAATTGGTATGCAAATGGGCGTATTGCGATATTTTGTCTTGTTAAACAGGAATAATTCTGAAGCACTCTCACCAGGGTGGTTGAATCTACCTCCCTCATTCTCCCGGCCTTGTTCAACTTGGCTCACCCTTCGACCTGAGGATTCGCATGGCTTGACTCGTATGGTTTAGTTGTGGTTCATGTTGGGTCAGTGCACTTCACATCTTCGTGTCTTTTGTTTCATCACTCTGGTTTATGGTGGCATTCTACAAGTTTAACTTGTGAAAAACTACATCCGGTCGGATTGTAAGTTGCAGGAGAATTTCCCAAGAGATATTCCTCAACCCAGATTTCTTGGAATTAGTCATCAGTATATTATGTACTTTTCAGGGGAAAACACGCAAATAAGTAGCGCAGCCAAGCCACTATTTGTGAGCTGATTGGTGCTCATTGGCGGGACGAAATCTCTCTTGAAAATTATCAGATCCCTTCACCACCATCAACCAAGAAATAGCTCAGAGGAAGAATAATTTCACAAAATAAGCGAAACTTTTTTCTGAGGATTCATCACTCGAGGAGCCAGTCAATACGTGTGGTCACGTGATCTGGTTTCCGTGATTGAAAGATGAGTGGCGCTATATCCCACCTAACTATGAGCTAATCAAATTCCTGATCAGCTGCTTGTGGCTGAACGGTTAAGTGTCCATCTTCTTGATAGAAGATCGCAGGTTCTAAACTCTTTGGGTTATGTGAGATGCCTACTACCGATGAGTACCAACAAGGACGAAACGGCTGTATATTGCTTCGCGGTTGTTTAGCATAGACTGGTTTCACTGACAGGGTGGAAACTCTATTGAAAAATGAGTGCATTTCGCTAAAGCAAAGGCTTCTTTTAAACAATCCGGAAAAATAATAAAGGGAATAGGTCGAGAGGGAAACGAAAGAAAGGTTTTTTAAAGGGCAATTATGGAATAAAACAGCCTGTGAGTTTGCCTTCGCCAGCAGATAAACAGATGAAGAGATAGAACAACGGACCATAACTGTAAGGTGCCGAAATAGACATTCAAGGAAGAAATACAGGGATACAGCGCAGTCAGAGATGAGTTAGTCGAACAACGAGGCAGCCAGAATCCAAATTACCCAATCACGTAGCAAGCAGTCGATTGTCTGTTTTATGTCACATACGCCTGCACAGAGCGTGAATTTCCACAAACCGATGACAATATCATAAGCGGCAAGAAACATTTTGTAAAATTATTTGCCCAGCTTAGTGATTGAAAGAGAATTCTGTGTGATCTTTCGCAATACTTGCTTGAAGTTTCTGTAGAAATGAGGTACTCGGATATTCTCTTCTCAAGTTTCCATCGACATAGACAGAACGATACTTTGGTTTCAATTTCCTGGTCCGGGGCACATTTTATGCGGGATTTCTAACAAAGAATTTTTGGCCAGACCCTCGCTTTATGAGAATTGCGCACCTCTAACGCATTTAAATGGGATAGGGTCAATGAATTTTGCAATAACCCAATAAGTTGAGTCCTCAAATTTAAATGTATTGAAGCGGCATATTCGTCTTCTGCCAAAATACCCCTAAAGTTTGTTGAGACTGGTGAGAACAAGTTTCAGTTAAGAGTATTCGTCACCACAGCGCCAAAATCGCCGAGAACAAGAGGAACCTAATCAGATCTTGAGCAAACGAATATGGATACCAAATGCAGCGATAAATCCAGTGATTGTTTGCCCAAACCTTCTGGTGTAATTTTACCCGTTTTATGCGTCATTATATACAACTTTGTAAGGTGTCTTAATCACAGTGAGTGTCAATTTAGTTCTGTTATATAACATTCTGCGTTAAATTTATGTCGAGCATCCGTTTAATGGTTGCTCAAAATCAAATTCCTGTCTTTCCACTATCGCCAACAAACTCACTCCTCAGAAAGAGAAACAGACAGCTCTGTTTGGCTGGATAGACTGACTGGCCATTCGGTCACGTGATCCTGGTCACATGGTTTTGGTGCCTCCGTACACATCTTAAAACGCTACTGAGATAGCAATTCCGATGTCTGCCCATATTGCAGTGTCTCCTGAGTTGCAAAAAGATCATTCAAATTCCCTCCTTCTGTTCAAACCACTTGTCTAAGTTAGACACGTAAACACCTATATGCGTATACATCGATACTAATCTGCACAAGAGAGCAAATAAAACTTTCTTGAGAGTATTTGTGCCCCTATTGGGTGGCTTACTTCACAAGGCCCAATCACCGGAGACCTCCCATATATTTATGAGGACTATTTTCCTGAGAGGCTGTGTCATCGCCCTCGAGCAAGGTGAAAATTGTTTTAGGCTTCCAGTGTCTGGATCAGTGTTTGTTCTCCCTGCAGCTAATTAGCAGTACACATCACTTCGAAAACCTGGTTTCTGAACAGCATTTTGTCACCAACTCCGCCTGCTCGATGAATATGCTTTGTCGTCCGAACTGGTGGACAAGTTCGTAGTTTGAGTACCATGAACTACCTGGTCACCCCTAACTAACTCAGTACCTCATAATACAAAACACGATATGGATTTGATCCCATCCGCTGAACCTGCGACGGACGCTTAATTCCAGGGTCTTCAGTGTGAATCTCCCAGCCAAATGATCACCTGAACATACTTAGAGCGCGCGCGGCATGTCCATTTCGGACCTGATCAAAACAGCCATACTAAATAGCCTACAATCAATTTTCGAACATTTGGCACTTGAATCTTCAGGGTGAAATCAAACCAGCTGAATGGAAAAACGAGTATTTAAATGTCCGGGAAAAAATAACGGGTTCCCAAAAAACGAAGGCTCTTCTCAGCCCCAGCGAATGTAACGCCGACTCTCACTAGTATATCACATGGCATTTTTTGAATAATTAATTCAGCCTAGAAAATTGGTTACCTGAATGAAAAGGCGTGCTTACGAACTGGTGGTGCGTACAGAACGATCAGTGATACCAAGTCTGGACAAGACACATAAGCCTTGCATAAATGACTAGGTTCTAAGTCCTATTAACTGGAAATTCCAAGTCAAGTCTCTGATGACTTATGAGACTGAGAACCACTATACAACTCTGCAGTGAACGCGTTGATTAAAAAAGGGACATCAAACTAGCCTTGAGGGGTAAAGAAAAAAGTGAAAAATGAACCTGTGGTAATCAAAGTGTCCTCGTGGTCCCCTCACTCTAAGTGTATCGAGAGTTGAAGGTAGCTGTGTTGAGATAGAATAAAGTATGATCAGATCCAGATAAGATCAGCCGCACAAGCCCTCTCGTTCTTAGTGAAATACACTCATTTGCAAACAAATTTGGTAGAAAACAAGGTTGACGGAAACTCGTGGACGGCGCCTACCTGATGAGCCCCAATGAGGGCGAAACAGGTCGTGGGCTGTCGAAGAATTTTCAGCAACCTTCGTTCTTGTTCAGTCCCAGCAAGTGGGCGGGGCTAGATTGGAAACGTGACCGGCCGGTTTGCAATTTCACTCTGTCAAGTCTGGATCAAACGTCCTCTCTTCAACAAGTGCATCTGTTGGACTTGATTTTAGATGTTAGCCTTGAAGACGGAAGTGCTTTCCGGGCTTCGGCCACCTCATTCTCTAGAAGGAACTAATGGAAATCTTTTGAAAATTTCCTATTACCGAGGTAACCAAAGCTGATTGCAACCTGTCGAAAACATACGGTTGTCCTGGCTTTCTGCGAGGAAATAACTGCCTATAATTTGTTTAGGCGAATTACCCATCATCTGTTTTCCAAAAAAGTCATTCAGCCAGCACAGATAATATTTAGGATCGTTATGTAAGACATTTCCGTTAAAGCCAAATTGAGGCTGCTGGAAAGGTGAACTAAGTGAATTTTCTGGCCTTCAAAATCAACCGTTTTGTTGAGTCTGTTCGTCCTGACCATGTCTGAAAGGCACAGACCGCTTGGCTTCTTTGGTTGATGCTGTCAAAATTTACCCCAACCTACTGTCTTTATATATACATATATATATATATATATATATAACAGCAAAATGATGAAAGGCATATCACTCCCAGATAATTTTGTGGTCACTACAACTCACACCCTTGTTCTTGTGTTGCGATTTCCACCCCACCAAGGCGGAATTTGAGATCGCGCAACTTCCTTGTTAGAAGCCAGCAAACGGTCAAATGATTTCGATAGAAATCAATCAAGTGCATCCGTAATTATTACTTGGTAGCACTCACAATAGACCACTTTCAAACCGTAAGCCATTTCAGACGCTGAAGGCATTGGTCATGTACATTAACGTAGGAGAAATCGAAAGGATTTTATCTTACGTATGGCAGTCCCAAGTGAGCAGCTGAAGGGAGTGGAATCAGTTGCTCAAAGTGGGGTTTCCGTCAGCATTCAACCGACCCAGACCAAATAAATAATGTTCCATGGGTTAACTGCGTGTTGCGCTTGTGAACTCAATTTCATTGTTAGAAAACACCTGGCCGAAGCTGGAGTGGTTGCAATGGCGCGTGTCCGTCCAACCTTGTGCACAAACCCTGACCAGATGTCGGATAGATTCTATCCTTCGCATCTGCTCCTGATTTGGGTATTATTTCAGCGCAGCAACTCTGTGAACCTGGTGACAGGCCTATTTCAGTGACCCTGGAATGGCCAAACAGAAAGTTGTGGTTCACTGACAGGAATTGCTCGTTAGTGGTTGAATACCTTTCAAACTTAATCAGCTGCACTGCGTTTGTGTTCACTGACACGCATCTTTAATGGTTCGTTGGTTTTCTCTACTTAAGTTGCGTCGCAGTCCTCGCAGTCAATCTCATAGAGGAAATATTGTTGACCATTCGGTGGTATGGGGTATTTGGCTGAACCATGTATCTCCCCGTGATACCTCCTCCATGGTACCTTCCCGGATTTCCAGCTCGACTGCGGACGCACGAAATTTTTCGAAGGCCCTTTAATGGCACAGTATCTGAACTTGTGTGCTGCCTGCCCTGCTGCACTTTGGTGAATGACTTCCTGAAGTGATCAGGCAGGATTATTGTTTTGCTATGACAATTTTTTTCAGTGTATTACTTCTCGAAGTGTAATCAGAGTTGACGTTCTTTTTTCTGCTCACCAACAGTTGTACCACGGCTCTCCGTATGCTCACTGTAAAGAGGATTGGAATGGGTTTTGCAATGCACAGACAGACTAATTCTGTAATCCTTATTAAGGTAATCTGGAAAACTAGTTGTGGGTTGCTCCAATTCACTCTCGCAGGCAGATGATGCATTCATACAAGCATGGTTACGAAAAAAACTAACATATCGCATCAAATAACCACACAACTCCGACAAACACGAGGTGGAAGTCCAAACTTGTTGACTAGCTCGGATCCTGGGTATCTAAGACGGGTGTCTGCCAATACTCGTGCGGTTGGCAAGCTTACGGCTGCTCAGGATGTCTGTCTGTACAAAGGATGCTTAAAGTAAACCGAACGTGCCTCTGATTATCAAGCAAACTCTTCAAACGATCTGGACTTCTCGGTGGTTGTACTAGTGTGGTGAAATAATCTGACATCGAAATTTAAAGATGCTTCCTCCTCAGGCAATGAATTTTTACCCCGCTTACCAGAAGTAGCCTTGGGGTTTGGTTGTGGGAATCAGCGAGTTGCTACTCTGGACTAACATTCATTAGTCTAGCTGTGCACCCCATGCCGTTTCAAACAAGGCGTATCTAATCCAATCCACCTCAGCTAAGGATGAAAGTTAAAAATACCAAGGTGTCAATCAACTGTAGAACTCTTCCTTTCTACCACCTGTACCCCAGATATCCACTGACATGGATCCAGAGTTTGAACGGTTGGAAACACTGCTAGACAATCTCGAGGAGTTGGACGATCGGAACCGGGGAATTTCTCATTTGACGAAATAATGGGACTTCCGGAGAGTTATTTTCCATATTTATTTTTCAGTTTCTCGACACTCGGGCATTCCGAGTCGCACTCCATCAATCTGTTATACTCAGTCATCCCCATTTCTTTTCTCAGCCTTATTTGTACCTTTGGTGAAAGTCGACGCAAACCATTCAAATGTTTTTTCACGCATTTCTGAATACACGTTGATTTCTTCCGCTTGGCAACTTTTCTGCATTCCACCGTCTGAGTTTTTAGTTCTTCAGAAAAAACTAACCCAGGATTCGATACACGATATTTCGCACACACAAATCACTGTGAAAATTCTCACGGTCAGCTTTTAGGGGATGGCAAAGACAGTAGGTTGTCAAAACAAAGAATGATCGCCTTTTCTTGATGAGCACACACATCCAGCTCTACTTCACGTCTCATTTTGCACCAAATGTGTTGACAGCCATCGACCACTTACGCACTAAAAGATTTGTCGTGGGCCTCACGTGACGACCAGGTGCATATGACTGATGCACATCTGTAGGTGCATAAACAGAGTCAAATCTTCGGAAATTTTGCAAGTAGATATAACCTACAACAGGCGAATATAAGTGGATTGAATTCATTACCATACGCGCTTCCTTTCATTTGTGTTACGTGTATCTGACTTCAACTTCAATGCACTTATGAACAGCTGTCTACTTTGTGTAAATCCAAATAGGCAGATGATTGATCACTTGACCGATCGATAGATAAATGGATAGATAGACAAATGGACTGGTGGGTCCGGAATCGGTTCTCTCCAACTGATACGGCTGATACACTGTCTCTAATTTTGCCGTGATCTTTGTGTTGTGTCACATGGTTTTAATTGATAGTTGACACCTACTCCATAAGCACTCATCCTTACACCAAGATAAACCAAACTTCTTAGCTTCAGTAGATGACTAATATCACATATTTGAGTGAAAATGCACCTTGAATGGTGTACATGATTACGATTTACTCGGAGGTTCCACGTCAAGGTACACGACTCATGAAGGAGTGCAGTCTTTCCTCGGATAAGTGTAACGACAATTCAGGCCTGAGGCAGCATAGTTGAGGCAAGCCCTGGAACACAGCTATGTCAACGCATGCATCAAGCCCGACATTCAGAACTTTTATTGACCACCTGGTCAGTACTCTGAACAAGTTACCAGCGTAAGTGAGAGTCTCGCAGTTTAGGAGACTTTCAACGCTCAACTGAACAAAGTATGGTACTGGTCAGCTTAGCGATAAACACATCAATATCTGGCCCCTATCAACTTGAGATTTGGGGGGTAATGATTCGCTCTTCCAATCGGGTATTCTGTACGGGACGTGTGTTTGTTGTTGAGTTACATGCACTCGTGTGCGCACGAATAGTTGCTAACAGGATATGCCGTATATTTCATCGGGTGGCGAACATGCAGTTTAGGTATCACAATCAAACTTTGGGTGTCTTTTTCGGAATTCTGCTGCATGAAAACGAAGGACAACGCCGTTGTCAACTGTTACAGCTATTACAAAAGAAGAACAATAATCTCAGCCGAGAATAGGATCGTGAATTACTAATCACAGGATGGATAAACGAGAAATTCCGTGGGCCCGAAATTGGAAATTTAAGTTTGACGCCAGTAATAGAAGGGGTTTCGAACAAACATCTTTGGCCTGCTAAACCAGACTCAGCCCTAAAAACCCAGCTAAGGCGCACTAGGGTAGTAGTTAGCATGTTTTTGTTTTAATTCTGGCCTGCATCACTTTTCTGATCAACCGGGTATCATCATCAATCATCCGCTAAGACACATTTATGGAGAGCACGTCCGCTAAAGCTGTATTGTGAATTCTTCCTAATATTGATTTTGTCTCCTCGTTTCCAAAAATTATTTCATCTCCCTGAAGACTTTGGCAGAGGTCTTTCCATGCAACTCTTCTGTGTGGAGCACGAGCATAGTCCCTTCAGGCATTTTGTTCATCCCACATCCATGAACTTCGGGTGTGATTGACGAGAGGAAGTTCACAGTTGCGGTTAGAAATATCTCGCCTTGCTGCGGGACTAACAGTGTTTCCACGGTCTTGGAAAGCAATGTAAACAATTATCGTCGTCGCCCTGGAGACTCTATCCACATAAGTTACACTCAAAAATAAGAATTACAAAATAAACTAAGCAGACATTTTCACTTGTTCCTCCAGCTGTTTTTCTTCGTGTTTTTCTACACGAGGACACATTTGGAAGTTGTTGAAACACAGCGTGTTGTTAGTTCTTCCCAACATCTTTCTGTCTAGTCAAACAGCGATGCCATAGAACCGCCTAGAGAAACACACTTTTTCTTTCTAATCAAAGACTGATTTGAAAGACTTTCTATACGCCGAAGCGTTCTTGAATTGCAAATGGAGTGTTGAAAAAAAATCGGTTTTCCTAACCTCATTTTCGGAACCACCACGGCTGATTACAGTTAGATCAGGCAGTAAAACTCTCGAGCTCCTGATTTGAAAATATCACGCAGAAATTATGTGTGACCCAAGCTAGCGGACGGAAAATTTCCTTCTTACCCAAAATTAGATAGTGTGTGTAGCGATCTCGACTGGTGCCATTCAAGTCTAAAATTTCAGACAACATTCTGAGTTCTATGTAGTTTTAGACGATTCTTGCGTTCAAACAAGCTGAATAGAATCAACCGTTACAGGCTTTTTGCTACGGATAACTGCATCCAGCCTATGGTTAGCTAATTTAATGTTGTCAAACGAAAACATGAAACTGTGGTCTTTCAGTCCAGTGGCACTTTGAGATGACTTTTGGGGCCTGGTAGTTGGGTCTCCTCCCTAAAATATACTTTGCACCGTGGACACATGTAACTGGCACTCATGACAAAGGCACTGCAACATAGTACGAGTTGTGCCTTGACTGTCACCGTCCTCCCAGTTTATTTAAATGGTTGTCGTGGGGTGTTCTTTGCGGTCTGTGTCTCCCTGAAATGTATCACCACTAATTAAGAAGTTAGAAAAGTTGAACGTTGATTTAGGTTTGTGTCTTCTGAGGGTGCATAAAGAACGGGTATTCTGTCCCAGCGCAACACGTCGTTTTTTTAATTCTTTCTGTAAAATTACTACATTTTATAAGTAGAAAAACGGTTGGACATAACAGACTGCTTCAAAATTTGAATGACACATGGGTCATTCACGCTCTACAAGGTACCGAGGGCCAAGTTGACGCATCCGTATAACGCCTTCTCACTTGGTGAGGACCTCCCCCAGACGACCCCTACCAGGGGAACTCTGGAATTATCTCTGCAAAAGTATGACCTCATGGTTGGTCAAATCATAGAAATCGTCACAATGTGCCATCAGGAAGTCTTCGATACAGGACCCTTGAGATCATATGTGGCAAATCTACCCTACCAGCGCGGAAAAATTGAACCACCTTACTCACGAAAGTCGAACGCTGTCGGCGCCTGCTCGCAAAACCGATGCAGGATGAACGCGGTGGTTATTCCTGTGTAAGGCGCTCATTACTGGGGTGGGGAGAGGGGAAAGAGAACGTATGTAAAAGAGGAAGAAGGGAGGCGTCAGCGCTAGCATGTTTTCGCTTACCCGCCCTGCTGTATGCAGCAAGTAAGGCGACTCGGCTGGTGGTACCACGCGACGGCTCATGTGGCATGGGTTTATTTGTATGTGCGCAATTCATGGTTGCACGTGGGCTGGGATACTGCCAGGGCGCTCACACCTAGACAGGAGGACGATTAGGGTCCTCAACCAAAGCCTTTGACTTAAAGGCCTGACCACGAGGCAGCGGTGTTCGGGTGGAACTGCAGTTGCATTTCAATTTTTACAGAACAGGTCGCCGCACATGTTCCTACCTCCAAACTAAGGGACCAGGGGACTGTTTTCGCCAGACCTCTAACCATTGACCAACCTGGTATGAGAGACTCTGTGAGTGTCGCGCGGGCAATGGGTCGTACACACTCAATGGAAGTACACAAATCGCCACACCATGGTAAGGTCTTGCAAACTGAAACGCAGATACAGAAGAACAGAGGCGTTAGAGTGGGTCAAAAGCTACTTACATCTACTGGAGAAACCACAAAGAAGCACTTACAAATTAATCATGGAATCAACAAGCTCATATGACATCCATAGGTTGGGATCACTGTCATAGCCGTCATCGACATTCAAGATTCCAGATTTATCGAAGTTCCAACTTCTTCGTGCCAAGAAAGGCAAGTCCTCATCCGCAATTTTTCTCACGCAATAGCTAATTACCGCTTAACGTTTCACAACTGTGATACTTATCTTCGAAAGTTTGTCCTCAAGCCGTAATTTAGCGATTCACTGTTGCTGCACTTATTTGCTTATGATAAAGGATAAAAGACATTTTTCACCTGGGGGAGATTCTTAGAACTGCGCATTCTTATTGAAGCATAGTTAAACGCCTCACTATTTGTTTTATCGTGAATGAAGTCGTCCTGGCTGTATGTCGCTTGTTGCGGTCTGCGGAGAGTCATTCGACAAGCACACAAAACGCAGTTCATTGTCCGACAATCAGCATGTAAGCGGCTTTGTTTCGCCGTGGAAAAAGATTATTGCGCACATGTTTGTTCGTCTGTTGAAGCAATGCCAGATTGTCTACAGACTTATCCTCCATCCTTCAGAAAGGGTCTTATACCCTCCCTCCGGAATGCGTATTGAGAGGTCACGATTGACCAGACAAGTTAACGACGGTGGTAAACCTCAGCTCCCTAGAACGAGGGGGAAAGATGGTTATCTGACAGAGTTATGCAAAACTACTGATGTTTTTTTTTCAGAATTGAAACTGACATCTCTTTTTACCACTGAGAGTTTGGTGTGTTTGGAATTATAAACCCACCCCGGTCGAGAGATAACTGGGTGACTCCATAAGATCCTCTTCTCTTATAGAATGTTTAACGCTCTAAAGTAACCCTCACCTAAAATTGTGAACAACACCCAACTGGGCCGTTTTTAACTCGATTCGCTGGGATAGGACAGTTTGTCTTATCAAACAGTGTACACGTAATTGGCCTTATCGTGATGATCTGGACGTCTGGCTCCATCAGTATTCATCACTACTAATATCCATCGATATCCTCACCTGCCCATTAGATGCGGATCTCCCGCGCTGGTTTAGAGGGAGGAAGGTGCCTTCCCAGTCTGTCATGGGCAACCATGAATAACATGAAGGAAATGAGCAGAAAAAACGGGAATTTATATTGATTGCAGTGCGAAGAAACCTATTAATTTTCGATCAGCTACATCCACGCCGGTACACAACATGGGGGACTTGGTATCCCAAATCTGAGTGCAACCACCCCGATGCAGCGGAAAGCGCTTATGGAAGAACTTCTGTAAACCCAGTGCCGAGTACTGCGCAATGTGGTCAACGATTCCGCAGTTGAGGATCTCAGCCTTCCGATCCGAGTCCATGGTGCATGCGTACAGACCGAGGAAGAGCTGGTGGCTGCTTGGGGCGATAATCTGCACAACAGCGCTGACGGTCGCGGTTTACGAGAGTTGGTCGCTTCACCCCTTTCGAATCGATGGCTTGTATTTCCAGAACGAGTGTTTCCTCGGATATTTATCCGCGGTATCCAGCTCCGATGCAACCTGATTAGGACAAGAGTAAGAAGCGCTCGGCGTGGCCATGATGACCAGACGATAGGCTGTCGTGGAAACTGTGGCCAACCGGAGAGTTTGGTGCATATTTTACAGTCCTGCCGGATCACGCATGATGCTAGATGTGCTCGACATAATCGGGTTGCAAGGAAACTAGCGAAATGTTTCAGTCGCCTGGGATACACCATCTACGAAGAGATGAGAGCACCTACATCGACGTCTTTTATCAAGACTGACTTAATCGCTGTTCGGGAGCGCCGAACCACTCTGACAGACGTAAGCATAGTCTCTGGTGGGCCCGGAGTGACTGTGTGGAATGAGAAGAAGCAGAAATATGGTGCTGATAAATATTTCCTCGCCATCATCTCAGCCCTACGTGCAATCGATTGTGGTGTCGACTTTTTGATCCACCAACCCATGATTAGTTCTTATCGAGGGATCTACTTTCCTTAGTCCTCCAAGGCTGTCATTGGACTGGGACTTCCCAAGGTCAGGGTCAGTGACTTGCGATTGCTTGCCATTGTGGGCTCTCTACGTACTTGCGACACTTTTGTGCGTGGTACATGGCGTTGAGTTTTCATTGTTGCCATTGACTTTCACGTCTGATCCATTATGACGCACACATTGTGCCTGATGTGCTAGCGCTTACCGCGCCTTGGAGAGCATTCAGCATTGTTTGTCCTTTCTTCGGTTGTCGGTCTTTACACGCGTGTTTCCATACCAAACATTCTTACACATGTTGGGATTCATCTTGTTTGACTGGAACTGTTGGTGGCATGACTTCGAATGAGACACTTTTCTCCTTTTATCTAATATTCTCCTATAACCCTTCCACTTCCATCACTTGTAATCAATTTTTATGCTTGTGACCAGGCTCTTCAAAAATAAACGATAATATGCTTTTGTCCGGTCAGTGAGGCTGGTCTATTCTTAAAAGCCGAGGAGCACTGTTCAGCTGTTCTCTCCTTATTGGAAATCGTGAGCAGTGCATATCTTACAAAACTCAGACAGTTCCGAACCCGTAACCTTCTGGCCAGTGAATGAACATTTAAGCGTTTGGCCTCAAGCGGCTCTCACTTAGACAAGATATAGCTCCGCCCATCCTGCAATCAGACACACCACATCACGCGGTCACATCGTGACTGGCTCCACTAGTGACAACTTCTCAGATGGAAATGACGGATGAGCGGCACTCTATCCTGGCACACTGCTGTTCAGCCACTCGAGGCCGAACGGTTAAGTGTACAACATTTGGTCGGAAGGCCGCAGGCTAGGGACACTCTGAGTTTCGAGAGTTGCACAATTGTGAATGAAACGGTTGCGTAGTGATTCCCGGCTTTTCACCATAGACTGACCTCAGTAACAAGACGAAATCTCAATTGAAGAATGTAACAGGAAGAAAACGGAACGAAAGAAATGTGAGAAAGAATGAAAAGGAAGGTGGAAGCAAAAACGTAAGAAGAAAAACACCCACACACATATGTCTGTCGTAGCCTTGGAAAGACCTGATTTTTACGAAACATTTTATATGGAACTTCGGTAATTCCCCGGCCGTAAAACACTTTATAGTTTTGATTATCAATCTTAACAGCGTGTGCGGCAGTGATGTGATTAATACAGAGGGACTTGATTCTAGCGGTTGCACAGTGATGAAGTCAGCAGCAATTTTCACTTTTATAGCACGTTTTATACACCGATCACACTGATTCTGTGCGTAAAACTTACCGGTTCTATAAATGAAAGCACCTTATCACACCATAGCTAACAGAGAATGAAAATCTGCGCTTAACCGAATATCTTAAATAATTTTCCTGCGAAAATCCTTGGTATACCTAGAGGTCATTGCTTAAGAGTCAAACTTGAACTCAGGTGCCCTTTTCTGTCTGCCAACATGGTTGTATCCCGCGAAAGGTACTGATTCGCACACCAGTTTTGTTTTAAGGGGGGGGGGCTCGACTGAATCCCAACCGAATGTCTCGTGCAACAGACACAGTTGAAGAACTTCATAAACGAGAGTCTGCTAGGATTCAGCTGAGTCTTCCGTTAAAACCAAATTGGTTTGCGAATAAATGTAGTTTGCAAATTTTGTGCAATTTGGGTTTAGGCAGGGCATAAGTTTGACGGGAAGGGAATTAGGGGACCGCACCCAAATGGTGAACCAGCTCTGAGAATGGCGAAGCAGGTCATAGACTGCCAGAGTTTTAAACAATCTTATGAGTAGTGTATTATGTCTATACAATGTATCGCGATACCTCAAATATCGTACAAACTGAAACATTGGGTAGCGACCTGGTGCGGCACATTTATTAAAGCGGACCATCAAAAACAAACGAGAGATTGAGCTTGATTCAGTTGAGTTAAGTCCCCCGTCAAACGAAGTTTGTGTGCAAATGATAGAGAGCATTTGCCGAAATCTGTCGGCCCAATTTCGGTACACGTAGAACATAAGGTTGATGGTCATGGAACTGGAGACTGCGCCTACCTGATCAATCAGCCCCAAGAAGAGCGAAACAAGTCGTGGGCGGTCGAAGTGTTCTGAGCAACTTTATGAGGTTTTCTTCTCCTTCGGGACGCAATATGGCCTGACAATAAAGTTGGAACCATGTGGTCATACGTAAAAGATGACGTGACATAAATGAGCGCAATTTCGGAAGATAGAAAAAGAACTAACCATCGAATTCGGCTGCTGAGTGTCAGAAGAGGGGGATCATTACTGGTAAAAAAAAGTTTACCCGTGTGCTGTGTGGTCGCAGCCTTGTTTTTAAAGCAAGTTACCCTGGAAGGAAAATTGAGGTTGGATGCTGGCAATCAGAAAACTCCATGGCTGTTGTACAACGAACACGGTTATTTACAAAAGGAATCTGCAGTACAAAGACCCCATGAAAATTTTCAGATGACGTAGATGATTATATCATGTCTGACACGTAGGTGAATAAACGGAAGACGTCATTAAAATCGGTACAGTGTTAAGCAACAGTATCGATAACAGCTTCTCACTACCCACAGCTTTGCTTGCCACGAGCAGTCATCGGCACTGATAGAATATATGAGCAATAAGACCCTGCTGTTAGATGTGTTTTTCTACTGATTGTCAACTCAACCGTGTATCACACACAACACACGGTCTCGTCGACTTCACTTCTAATTCATACGGCTCGCATATTTTGAAGAGAAACACCGTCCATGCATCTTGTATGCCATGATTACTATATGACCCACTTTTCTGGCATTATCCCACAAGCTACACTTGCCTGCAAGTTTTACCTCAAAACGCAATAAACTTCTATTTCGACGATATATTGTAAACCGTAGGTATATTGCGTCAAGTTTTCAATAGCGCGAGGACATATCTCAGTTGATTGATCCCGAACTGCCGCAGCGTGAGTGGTAGACACTTTAAAATTAGGCACAACGTCGATTTTGAGCACTCATGAACCATGCGACAACAAAGGGATAATACGGTTCTCCAACTAACAATACCAAGTATAATCAAAACTCTAATGGAAAATTATCAATATGATCATTAAAGTACACTTTTGTTGGAGTGCAAAAGACAAAATCGTTAGCAAGGCTCATTAACTGGCAACCAGGCAACGAGCTGCGTTCACTGTCGCGATAGTTCTCAGTAAATGCCTTTAAAGTAGGTCTCCTGACCGGTTTCAACGGGAGCCTGGTAATCTGCCTGTTCTTAAAACAGTACAACTCATTGATGATTGACAAATGTTCTTTACAAAGCATGCGACCGCAGAATTTTATTAATGCGCCTTGGAAAAGATCCCCAGTTGCTAAGGATTGCCAAGAGTACTCGTGACTGACAAGGGGTCGTCACGCTTCACGGAATGGATTGAAACATTCTTACACTGCTCCCAGACATCCCGGCTTCAAATAGGAAGCTAAAATTTGTGTAAAAACGTTGACAATACTACTTCCTCTTATTAGGTCTTCATCTCCAAAGGGTTCTAAAGATGTTTTCATCATTTTCGTTTGCAGTATGTGAGCGTTATTCACAATACAACACCTCAGAGCCCTGCAAAATCATCCATCGGAAGTTGTTTGCAATCCGAAATCGGATATCTAAATTCGGCAAAGGTGACCTTGTATCAAGGTACTGATACGAGAGCATCAACTGTCACTGACCGTAGAAAGGACCTAGGACGGTTTACTGTTCTTCATGCATTATATCGGCCAAAAACACTTTGGGGAAGCAAGTTAGTCCATCCCAGATTCTGTTGTCTTCTGATTTCGATGGTTCCGCAAATGCCGTCAACTAGCACCTGACAACTAGCAGCATGACGAGATGGCATGAACGATGTGTGTGGAATAAGCACGATCCGCGAGTGAAATAAGGGAGACAATAGGTGAATTCTCTCTGGTATTTTTACTGCGGTCTGGACGGAAGGCCTTTGAGAGCTCTCCTTACAGTGTCGTGGTTATTATTCTCACCGAGTCACTTTGACGAGACACCTCGGGAATTTTTCGTCAAAAACTGTTGAATACACGTTGAGTCTGCTGCGCTTCCTTCCGCTTGACCTACTGCTGGCTTATCTGTGCAACAATTTCCTTTCTGATTTCGGTAGAGTAAGGGGTTGTTGACGATTTTAACGGAGATTCCTTCCTGTAAGTAAAGTCTATCTACGCTGAAGTGCCGAGGAACGCCGTACAGCTGTTACAGCCTTATCGGTAACCATCAGACGTGTGCATCTCACGAAACCCAAGTGAGTCTGAAAACCAAGACTGTGGTAACCTGGCACTCGGGACTCCCTTGAGTTTTATGGGATGCGCTTGTTTGATGGTTCCCAAAAAGGATAAAAGATATGTACCTGACTTCTTGGCTTTCTAGCAAATATTGGCTTCACTTGCTGTAAAAAATATCTCCTAAATTTTGCTTTCTGTTCACTGTGCTTAGTGTTTCTTGCCCCTTTGCATTCACATGCGTACGTTCGCATGCATGCACGTATGTACCAGCAAACCCAGTGTGGTACTTCGCCCCGTTTAAATCACTCACCCTTGGACTTGTTTATTGATCAATCGTACTTAACACGTGAACTGTTTCCGGCTCCCGTGGCTTTGAGGCAGATGGAATTGATCCTGTTGTGACATCTCGGTCTTTTGAAAACCGAACTGTGGAAGTTAGCTTGTGGGAACCGGGTGTAGGAACGCACTGAATTGTAATACGTTGTGAACATGGACCCCGACTGCTTACTATCAAAATGTATAATTTGTTAGGTTTTATATGTTGGTCATCTTAGGACTTGGAACTGATACTTTGATCTGCGGTCCTTCAGACGTCTACTTAGGTTGTACATTGCCTGTCTTCGACTTAGAATTCGAGCTTTGGATTACTGACATTGACTTGTACGTTTGTTTACTCGCCACCCACGAGACGCGGAACGTTCTAAATGGTACAATCTACCTTCTTTTACGGTCTTTCAGAATAGCTAATTATCAGCTAGCTTGGTAGAAATCCACGCGCTTCTTATGTAACCATTGCAGGACATCTGTGGCCTTTGAAGGGAATGCGATGCTGTCCAACTGGTACACCACTTTTTCGGCACGATGAAGTAGGAAAGGAAGGGAGAAAAATTGGTAAAAGGCAACAACAAGGACTTTTAACTGGTTAAAACGGAGCCTGAAGCAAACAATACAGACGGTCAAAACAAGATCAATTGCTTGTTGTCCCTCAGGTTGTCTTTTTTCATTATAAACATTCGTGTCGTATCCTCATGTATTCGTGGCATGAATTTTCCAGCCAACTTAAAGCAAGTATGGTGATGTGTTGGAGCAGGTTTTACGTGCCTCCGACCTTTCGCTTAGGTCAGAGCATTTCGCTGAGAATTTCGCTAAGCCGAGCTACAAGAGTAACAAAATACTGTCGTGGATACTCACTAGTTGATGCCTTATCATGCCTACAGATGGCTAATAAGAAACTATTCTGACAGCAGGATGCGGCAGGGTGATGTCGAAAAGCAGATCTTTGCAGGTAAACTTGTGTGGCACCAGTGCAGTTTAGAGCAACGAACACAAACAGCTCAATTTACATAGACAACTGTAACCTGCTTGATCTGATTGTTGAGTGGCGCGTTTTTCTAGAGACGCCGACAAAACCCGACACTTCAGACAATCCGCTCCAGGCGGAACTGTTCAGTGGGATATTATCCAAAAGACACTAACATTAAGCTGTCGAAGAATTTCCAGCAACCTTATGAGTAGTGCATTACGAGTAACATTCAGCTTTGTAGACCTCATGGGAATAAGAGAAACTGCGCAACAGGACGGATGAAAAATCCGCAACCAGCGGAACGGACTGAAGAACGACTAAGGTACGTCCACTGAAGTGGCCGTGGTCGAAGGTCACATCCGAAAGCCTACGTATGATTGGTTAACCGACAGGGTTGAAACAAGCAGTCGGCAAAAAACGTAAGTCAGAGTTGTCACACTATCAGGCGGAGTAACAAGTTGGACGCGAATATAAAATGTCAGTGGACTTGGACGCTAGCAGGCATGGGAAAGTAAGCGTCACTGCCCAAGTATGTGCAATAAAATGTTTGCTAAATGTCGTTGGCAAACAAAGTGGGGGAATTAGATAGCAAAAGACCCGAGCTAGCCGTAAATGAATTGTCATAGAGTTCGAAGAATTTTTACCAGCACCGATATGACACTCTCACGTTCGGTAATGTTTCGAAATATTGGTAGCTCGGGTAAGTTTATTGGTTGTCGATTAAATGACTGTTGATCTGTTCGCCGAGTTTGGCAATTGACTTGCAAACGTTTCGTCACCATAAGAGGAGACATCATCAGTGCGCAGTTGGGTGGGTGACTAGATCAACAGCCAGCTGATCAACAACCAACAGTCTCACGTTCAGATACTCCAAAATCCGAATACACCATGAAAGGAAATATTTCTTTGAGCTGAAGCCACGAAAATTCAGTTAGCCAACGTGGCATCCATGGAAAAAAGGGGATGAGTTGGGGTAGATGTTGTCCAATAGGACAACAGGAGTTGAAATTTCTGGAGAAAGTCGAGTTAAAGTGGTAAGCAGAGCAAGGGGATATATTTTTGTACTGAGCATGCCTGCAGCCTTAACACAATGTGTAAATATGCACGGATGTCGATTTTTGGCCTAGAGCAGACAGTGGATGTTGCGCGATGCACCTCGTTGCGCTCTTCGAATGCGTTCTTGTTACTACAACCTAAGTTTATTCTACGCTGTGACAACCCAACTTCTGAGAAAAATCTTTCTTTGTGTTTAAAGCGCGAAAAGCCGTGGAAGAAACCGTTTTTTGAGAAGTTGTTGTGAGTAATGCTATGGGAATCGCATCACCAAGCATTTTTACGATGCTTACGTTTCATTTCTTTTCTCTGTGTTCTCATGTTCATCCAAACTTAAGATCACTTCTTCGTGCTGTGCCTTGGAGCGCATTTGTGCGGGTTTCCGTGTCATTCCCAAGTATGCCCCCAAGAGTCTGCCCGCTCTTGATATCCTTCAATGCAGCCAGAATTGGTCGACGGCTGCTCGCTTTGCTTAGGTGAACACGGATTTTTAATTTCTCCCTACGACGGTCTAATAGTCGCCTGTTTCTCTGCGGCATTGTTCTCCAATCAGAATTTCTTCGTCCAGAGCATTCTTTCGCGGTTGATTCGGCTTATTCACGTATGGCATAAACCACATACCTTTCATAAATATATTTCATTCTAAATAAATTTATCTGGGCTTGTTACGCCCGATCGATCGGAGCGCTACTATCGCGAATCATATACATACATCAAGGATTTTGATCGTATACATTGCGGCTGAATACTTGTAGTTTAAGCAGATACCACTCTAAAGTGAAGTTCTGCCAACTCCAGATTAATACTTTTCGTATCGAGCGCGATTTTGATGGTGGAAGCCTCTGTGAAAGAGAATAAATAAGGTATGGGACTCGGTGCAGAATTTTATCGCTTGGGATTAGGCTTGAAAACGCATATTGCTCAGTTTAAGACCCAGAAGTTTGCTAAATTCCCTTATGCGCCTGATGGTCAAGACATTTTAGCCTAGTCACTGACGTTTGCTGTCATTCTGGCAACAATTCAGAAGTCACCTGAACCCTTTTAACATTTCGTGATCCTTCCCAGGTGATTATCATCCTTTCGCGGTTAGCAGTAATGCAACAATCATAAACATTTCTCTACGTCATGTGCTTTTTAATCTGGCCGAGGTTCCAGTTGTAGCCGCAGGTCTCACATTCTAAGTAAAGTGAGAACAGTCAAACCACGCGCCTGTTCATTAGTGATACCAGTTGCATTTCGACGACTGCCTTGCGTAAAAAGTTATACGCAGAGAGTGAAAGGTGTTCGTTCGTAGACTGAAATTTGCGTATCGAAATCGTGCTCAACCCTGTGAAATGGCTTGTAGCTTGACAGCCTTGTTAGAACCTTATTGATGTTTTTACCCTTCAGTTGAAGCCAACCTACGCTGAAGGGCCGAAACCAGCTAACACTAATTTGATTTTTACTATAAATCATCCTACGGATCTCTGAGAAATCCCGCGAATAGATCAAGACCAAACCATTCACTCACAAGTGCCTCGTCAGCAACAGCCGCTCGATTCACATTAGTTGGCCGTTCGTTGACTGGCCTCTGAGTGGCAGCTTCCGAGGGGAACTGGAGAAACACGGAAAACAGATAATAAACCAGGACATGACATTTATACTCTTACCCATAACCAGCGTAGCTCAGTGGTCTTATAAGGGTCAACACATTGTCCTTGTGGGCCGTCTCACAGGAGATAACGAACCGGTCATTGCTTAAGAAGCAGGTACCTGGTTGACCGGCTGGGCTGGCTGGGAATGCAAACAGTGCTGTCGGAAGTCTAATCGCTGGTCCACAACTCCAGTAAAATGATATACAATCCACCAGCTCGTTTGTTCGTTTTTAAGCCTATTTTCGGCGAAAAACAATGGCTTTTAATCTAATGTTTAAGGCTGATAAATTAGCTGTTTAAGGCCAAAAGTGGCACAATCTCTCCCCTAACACAGTACTGCTCGAATAGTTCAGTCAAACACTAGCCAGCTAAGCGCGACCCAACTTGCGTAGTCCATTGCCGTATCTTATTGCTACCGCCTACCTACATGACCTCGTAGTTGGAGCACCCACTTTCATTGTTCAAGTAAGCCAAGGCTGTCTGCTTGCGGCCAACCCGATCCTAGGAATCTTCTCTCCCATATGCACATAACTCCTTCAATATCTGTTGTGTCACTCATCACGCTACAGCAACTTACATTTTTGCCACGTTTATCACCTCACCGCGAGCATGTAAGGTGAGGTCTCTATTTGTATGTCCCTTAGTCCACTCGCCACCCTTAGCCGATTCTGAGTCCGCAAAACCATACCCTGGGCCCTGACTCCACAAGCATCAGGGTTCCTAATTGTGTATGAACCTAGTAGCCTACTGAGTAATAGACACACTGGAACGACGCTTGCGCCCAATTTTGTCAGAATCTTACAGAATACTTGGAGCCGTCGGACTATACGCAGCTGGTACGCAGTAGTCACCGGGCCGCGGCAACAAACGGACGGAGCAGCCTGCTGAATGTGATAAGGAACCTGCTGAATAATAAAGGATGTGCAACAGCGCAATCGGTGGGACCAGAAAAGTGGTAGTAGAATCAGCAGGAATTTCTGGAGATAATACCGAGTAAGAACCAAATGATACAAATACTTACTGATGTGGCACTCACGCTGTATGGATAGGCAGTATATCGTGACAACGTCCTGGAAGGCAATCAGTAAGTCCTGAAAGTACTTCTGAATTAAAAATTGCTACTATCTCTTACCGGCAGCGTGGCAACCTACTACGTGCAGCAATTGAATTAAGATTCACATCCGGGCCTGATTGACACAAGAGACACTATCAATCAAGATGTGGTGGTTCTGCATTTGTGAAAAATGGCTGTCGAGTAAACCGAGTTGTTGTAGTAGCTAAAGCACCTGTTTGCCATCCGTGGGTTGCGACTTCGAGCTCCAGATCAGTTGTTCTGCCGTCAGAGCAGAAACCCAAAAACAGACAGCAGATATGAAACTGCATGCAAGAACTGGTAGATGACAAAATCTTAAGACTAGCAACTGTAGGGCAGGAAAATCTTGAGGGGAAAAGAAAACAGGGGACGAGCTGAAGGGAAACAAAACGGCGCATTGTTGAAAAACGTAACTACCGCCACAAAGTCGTAGTTAAAACAAATAGGGGAAACAATTACCGGAAGTTATTGATTCAAAGGAGGTACCAACTTTTATGATATTTGTGGAGTTCCCCAGTCTAGGGGCAAAACCCGTGCTGCAAGTAACAGATGCGAGCATATTTTGGCCTTCACCATAGCAGAAGACCATGTCCCCTTATACGGTGACGAGCGGGGTGCTGCAGATCTTCCTTAAAAACCTCACAGGGCAGGAACCACATCTTAATAAATCTAGAAGGTCTTTCGTTCACAACGTCCTTTTGAGGGGGCCCAAGGCAGCACGACTTAAGCAGTACAGACGCGGCTTACCAGAGACACCCAGTCAGGGAGAAACATATGACCTGGCATTTGAAGCGCCCAAGGAGCTCGTCGGTACGTGGTTGACTTGGTGGCTTACGATCAGCTGTGTGCTTACCGGCTTGACAACATCGGGTTTTTGTCCCGGACGTGCGGGAATACTAGAATATCAAAACCAGAAAGCTGGGGGCGGGAGGAAGTACTGATAAATGCATCTTGATGGGTTAAAATAAACTGCCGTCTCGTATTATAATCTGGAGAGCAATCCACCCTGGATAAGATGGAAGGGTAACAGATGCAGACACGCTTCACTTATGAGAACGTGCATAGCGTCGGGAACGGGTTAGACGGTGAAGCTTGTAAAAGGGAAAAAACGCACTCAGTCGCAGTAACCTACCCCGACCAATAACTGAAGAGTTGAGAGCAGGCCGCCATCCGGCTGGCCTTGACTGTCACTGGATGGATGGACAAGTTGCAAAATTGGAAGCGAAACACCAGCAGCCGTCAACGAGCACTAAGAATGATGTCATCACCTCTTTGAATCGAATGCAGAGAGAACCGGCAGTCAATGCATCATGATAAGCCACGGCAGTCATACCTTCAATGCACAGACCCTAAAAAGGGGCTGTACAGCCATTGAGGGTCTCGCTGAATTGAGTCTAAACCAGCTACTCACCCTCCGTGGACTCTGTACGGGAGAACCAGCAATATGCGCTATCCTTATGCCTTTCCACAGCATTCTTGATATCAAAGTGTGCCCGACGCGCACCCGACAGGCTGTAAAAACAGCACTAAACTATGTGAAACCTCATGTACTGAACTCGGGCAAGATATCCTAGTGGACCGATAACCAAGGGCATACCCAAACCCTCACTGGTAATTCATTTGATTAAACAAAAGAATGGCACCAAGACAAATCGAGACCATATGGACAGGATGCCGTTCTTAGCATTCAGCTGCTCCCCAAGCAAAGGCCTACCAATTTTCTAAGACTGAGCTGTGCAGTGCCCCATAGGAGAGCCCTGTCACGATTGAAGGCTTGCTCGGCCTCTGTACAAAGATATTGACCAGCTGTTCTTAAACATCCTCAGCGTGAAGGACCGCGAAAAAACATAAAGATCAGCACACATCTACCGACAGATCTGAACCCCTCCGCCGCTGAGGCTGCGATCTCAACCACGATCCTATCAACCCATCCCTTAGTACCAAAACAATCCACCTAAACCGTCAAAAAACGCACTATCAAGGGCCCCAAAAGAGCTTGCTTTTTTATCCAGAAACGCGTTCCTCTTTCAGTCATCGCTTTTATAGAAAATGATCTCATTTATGGCAACATTTCAGTACTATAAAGTGCTGAATTTTTCACCTCATTCAGTCTTCTACCAAGTGATTCATCTTTTAATTTTTGTATTATGAATTTGTTCACTGCGTTTTGTTTGCTTGGCAGTTGACTGCGAATTTTGCTTTGACGTTCTGACACGTTTAGAGGCTCCCTTAACGGAGACTTCCAACGCACGAGGCTTGTACAGTCAGTGATTCATTGCTGTGTCCATAGTACTGCATTTTTGGATGAACCATGCTTTTTCGGACGAATTCTGTCTCGAAATTTTTGTGCGTCACTCAAACGAAAATCCTCAGGTGCTAATCCTAATCAACAACCACGATTGTCTCCTAGTTCTGAAGCTAGCTAAGTTACCCAGAGTACTGGCTGACAATATTGTGATGGGCTTATTAAATTGCTGGCAACAGGATTTAAACACGCATAAGTTCATACACCCTACCCTAGGGCTACAAAACTCAAAGATTCGCTAACACTTTTTCAGCCCAAAAATTATGAAGAGAGGCGCACAAGATGGCTTAATTCGCCCAACCTGGCTAACTGGAGGGGCATTACCGAACCACATATATTACATACATATGCTATTCATAAATCCTCCAACTGACGAGACCAACTGAGCGAGCTTTACATTGATTCTCCTAATCAATCTTTGGGTACCTTATTCCAACAATTAATGCGCCCCGCTTCCTAGTAAAAACGCTTGCCAATATTAAACTGAATAATTATCGACCCTGAGCACAACACGTCCGCGGAATGCGCTTAGAAATGGTCGTTAGGGCTCCAAACTGCTTCACATTTTACCCTAATCTAGGTGCGGTGAAACGAATTGTGTGACTGGAAGCCATCACTGAGAGCTGTCGATCTATAAAACAAAAGGCTTGCAATGTATGTGATCCATAGAAAAGTCGCTCGCACACCAGTTAATGCAAAACTGTGGAAACCTACCATTGAATTCTGTCCTGACAAGAGCATTCAGAGCAGGATAGCGCGGTGCTTTCAGAACGAACCCAAGGAATTCATTGAACGCGTCAACAACATCCCTAAAGAGGCAACAAATACCCGAAGTTCTTTACTATTATATTTAAGATGAAGACCCCGCAGTAGTCAGTCAGTTTACTTCCCTTCCATAGTCTAGTCTTCAGCAGCCCGCCTCAAAAGCCCATTCTGTTAGGTCCCAGCTACCACGTCCTTAGTCGTTTCCTCGAACCAGAACTCTCAAGTGATGGCCAAGAATAGACCAACCATTTTAAAATCAGTCAGCAAAATTCGACGGAATACTTTAGGGTGCCCATACGAAGATAGCCAGCATCTTATTTATGCTGCCATCGTAAATATTCCGGATCAGCTGCAAAATAAGCTGCCTCCCCAATAACAGGAAGCTTTGTTGCCTCACGCATCCGTTCATGGGCAAAACCAGTAGCCATCCAAAAAATCAGGCCAATAATAATGCTCCTTAGGGCCACAGGGGTCAAGCAAAGCATCCTTTCTGACTCCTCGGATAAGCCAATAACATTTTTCATTGATCATATTTGATAACAGCTACCAGCCTGCAGAAACTGCCTTCTTCTATCAACGTTGGTTGGATTCGGGCAGAGACCTGAATGTCGCAAATTTTAGCTGTCTCAGTGGCAAATAGCATGGCCTCATGGAAGTGTTCGCCCATACAATCAATCTATCATGCGCAGCAGTTGATCAAACTGTATTAAGAGTTCGGTGGCACATGCCCAAACTTTTCAGAGGTGTTCAAATAGCCGGCCGCAGCTTGAACAGTTGAGCTGATGGCCAGGTGTACCAAAAGCGTAAGCTGGAACGACAAGATAGAACGATTCGCAGTAGAGAGAAGTGATACTCTGCATTTTAGAATTATGGTATACACTGAAGTCAGGTAGTTGCACTGGTATCATTGTGTAAGTGGAGTAAAATGTAAATGTTCCTTTGGAGGGTGAAGTAGTGCTAACGCATAAAATCGAAAGGGAACTGTGAAGAAACTCACTTGATTTGTGGGCAGGATAAACTGAAAGTGCAACGGAACACCAATACGGTTAAACCCAAGGGAGGGGTTCAGGGGATTAGAACAACCCATCCATAGGCGGCTGGGGTCAGGTAAAAAGTTTGTTTGTACCTGCAGCTGTGGTTCCGAGAGAGTGAGACGGGACGGCCCAGGGTAGGGAAGAGAATGGTTGCGGGTGTGCCTTCAGGCTACGTGTAGCAGTGCCGTGTCGTTGCTGCGTTGATATACTTCGGTTTCTGACCTGCCCCGTAACGGACCCCATTGTATGGCTGACTGAACAAGGGACGTGTGCCTCTGAGGGCAGCGAAATTTGGGTTAGCCAAAAGGATCAACACGAGTAGAATCAAGACATTGTAGGATAGCAGTGCAAGAGGGCAGCAGTAGTTGTGATCGGGGTGTTTCTCGTTCCGCTGTGATCATCATTCGATCCGCAGGCCAGTGGAAGAGAGTAGCTGCATAAATTTTGGCAATTTAGGGAGTTAGCCAGTGTGATAACGACCAAGGGGGGTAGACTTTGGCCCGGTTGGTAGGGGCAATCACGTTGTGAGTTAGACAGATTGTAGAATACTTTAACATATTTGGGAAAGCCCAAATGAGTGACGCGCAAAATCACAAGCCAGAAATCGTGGTTTCTTGGGATTTATCAGTGAAATGCGGTACTACATGTATAAAATACGTAATGAAATGGTGTACAAACCTCAAACTATGGGAGTTTCCGTCAAAATTGTTGCACGAAGTAGTGCAAGTCAAAGAAAGTCCGGAGAAGACGGCAACTTGGTCTTAATTAGCGACACACGCCTGCGCACGACACGCGGTAACGCAAAATGTCAAAAAACACGCGTAAAAGATGGTCAACCAAATTGGTTCAACATGTCAAGGGTTAAAAATTCATGAGGGGTTACAATGCATATCCAGTCTGAGGTAGACGCAGTAAACAGCAGGCTCACACAAGAGAAGGGTTTGACCGGGGGAAAGGAAATACACAGATGGAATTAGAAATTTCGAGATGATGAACGAGGATTAGTTTGGCTGGAAGGTACTACGTGAGCTGAACAGCACCATAACTTTGGAGGGAGAGTAGAGGTAAAAGCATGAGTCGCCGGTCACTAAGTCACTGCTGTCAGCTCCAAGCAATGAGTAGTGAATGGCAAAAAAGGCCATTTGGCGCTGGCTGTGAATGCTAGTATTGAAGGGGAATTACGGTATTATTATTTAACTTAGATGTGTCCACCACGGAGCAGAAATGTGAGGCGTGTGTGTTGTGTTTGGCTGATTAACTGTGCTCAAAATGGAGCAAATGCTACTAAGACGAAGGTGGTAACAGATTTACACGCCGATGTCAGCCATGAGCGTCACCGTTTCTTCGGACTACCTCATGCATTTTTAAGGGACAAAATGACAGCTTACTTTCCCCTGTATCTATTGGCGTTGCCCGATTAACGACACAACCGCGGCTAGTCCAAACCAGCAGATACAGCGGCAGATTCACCAGCAGGTACACCGGCGTTGGGCAAAGCACCAGTGTTACTGAAGGAATGGCGGGTATCCGACCACGCTACGGTGCAGCGCAAAAGATTGACCTTATATGCAGAGCGTGCCCGACCACTGCACGAGATTTTTGTCCCTCAAGCATACTACTGGATCTGTAACGTGTCAAGCCACGAAGCGGTAATAATTGCGCCTGTGCGTTAACAAATAACTGCGTCTGCTTGATATTTCATCCGGCCAGGGGGAGCCACGTAAGTAAAACAGCCCAGTCAGTTCGAACAAGTAAACAGCAAACAGCCGCTGGAAGAGTCAAGTCGCGAAAGAGGCAAACGAAACTGCAAATACCATAGGGGCATGAAGATTAGAACGAAGATGCGCACAGCGTGCGCACTGTGTTGATTCCTCCTGTGAGTCAACGATGATTAGCGGTTGCTTTTCCCATTTGTTCTGGCTGCTCATGTGTTTTGTGATTTTCACCTGGTTGAAGCAGGTGAGGCCACTCAGCGTTTGCTGTAATTGGTCCGGCCGTAATTCGCTAGCCTTACAAATGTGGCTGAACCTTGTAGAGTGCACTCTTGACAAATTTAGCCCGCGGGGTAACGGAAAAACGCAGGCCTGGCTACAAAATTAAGGCAGCGGCACAGTCAGGTCACTGGTCCTAAAAATGGCCTGGGGGGCCTTAGCTTTTCGCCACCTCGTGATTCGAAGCAAGACCTAGAACGTGTGTACACGCAACTGGATTCCAACTTACTTGTTTCAGTCCGTCGCGAGGTTGGCCAGAATATTCCAAATAAAACAGCCCTACGGGTCGCGCTCGGACGGGCTTCCGTGGACCGGTCTGGGTTCATATTGTATGACGCCCTTTTGACTGAGTGCAGGAGGGACTTGTTCACAGGTCGGACCGGCAAGTAAAAAAGTGGCTCCAGTGCTACGTGCGCACTCGCCCGGTGGACACGCCTTCGAATTTTCTCCACCCAGTAGAAAAAGCTCGTTATCACGGCACTAGCCGTGATATGGCAATCGGTTTTGCAGACACCGGCAATCATCAGGGTCAGTCAGCAGGCCGCAGGGATAACAGGAAACATCGTACGTTGGTGTAGACTGCTACAATGGTTGGGAACCATTACCCCTAGCTCTGGGGGGTGGAGCCAGTTGGCACCTTGATATGGAACACTGCCAGGTGCAACTTCTCACAGAACTCCCAGATCATTGCAAAATCTACGCTGTTATTATCCGGTGAATGTATACTTACTTGACCAAGAAATTAAAGTGAGTCTTGCGGCAAAGTGTGTGTTGGCTGCGGCTGGAAATAACCCGCAAAAATGGCAAAATGTTTAAGAAACCTACCTGTTTTCCAGTAGCTCACTGTGTGTGAAAATAGCGCAACATTATATCGCAGCTGAACACATCTTGGCAGTCTGTATTTGCGTTGGCATTTTATCCATGAAGAACGCCTCGACGCAGCACTGTCCAACCATCATGCCTTTGGACAAGTTGAACAGATTACGCAAAGGCACAAAACGCTCACTTTCGACGAAGGCATATATGACCAGCCGCACGACTCTTATTTCATCCGTCACAAGGAAGGTGTACAGCTTGTACCTACATTGTGAAAGTCAGATGCTCTTAATGAATTTACACAAGGAGATTCGTGTTGCGTGTGGCATCAAAGTTTATTCAATATGGGGAACGTCTAAACAGAGCCATTCATTGCGTGGTGGCAGAACTAAGGTGGCCAAAACAACCGCCGTCAGGTCCTAATACCAGTACACGACCACAGTTGGGAGTTTTGCAGTGACCGACGACATGCCATCTACCTAGGTAAAAAGAATGTGAAGATCGCCCTACTTAACAATGGAGGTGTGTATTTGGCCCGGTAATTGCGGATAGCTCGGGCGGTCATCACTATCTCAAACTTATCTGAAACCTGTCTTCGCACCACAGATGACGGAGTCCCGTACTTCAGTAGAGCACTGCACTACTTTACTTCATCGCATGTCAGCATTCAATTGGTGGGAAGACTGTCAGGGAAGAATTTCTTATTGAATGTTTGTGCTCCAGGTGCAAGGATATCACCGTCAAGAAGTAACCGTACAGACAAAGATAGAACCTCGCCATGCACCCGGTAAAGCACAAAAATTCACCAAACTTACTAACTACGATGAATTTCTTGGCCTTGACATCGCCTGGTGGGGCGCCTAATGCGACGATAGGAAAGTTTTCCATACATAAGTTGCGAACGGTTCCTCATCATTGAGGTTACGTGGGCAAAAACGACAAGTAGTGTTCATATACTCCTTCGAGACTTTTTCAGGTGAATTAAAGGATGAAAATTTGATGGAACCCACTTCTGCACAAATTCTTCCGCGGCACTTGCGGACAGATTACCCTGAGTTGCACCGCCCACTGAAGTATGAAATATACGCCCTATTTAGACCTAAAGTACGCTTAAACAAATTTTAACAAAACCGTGGCCATCTGAGGGGATTTAAGGTTTCGAATAAACATCGTCGAGTATTTCATCTAATGATTGCCATGGCTCAGCAAGATGTCGCCGTGACGATGCTTCGAGCTCCGGCAATACCTAGTTTGGACGCCCTGTTTGGCTGTTATCCACTCCACCTGGCCTGTGATCTGCATCCACGTGGATCCCCAACCAAACCAAAAAATACCTGCGATCTTATATTGGCTTCGTTCTACCGCCGCGGATTTCCCTGGCCAACCTGAAAGAATCCCACTGCTCAAAGAATTGCACATCCCAGCCCAATGACCTTAAATATGACGTCCGTTACGGGACCGTCCAAAACTCGAAGTATGTTACGCCAGTGGTGGCACGGCACTGCCCTACCTAGTATCATAGCACACCCGCAATTATTCCCTTCTTACACTTGACTGTACCTCTCGCCCAACTCGTTCCAATAACTGCAAATACCAACAAATTCTTCGCCTGACCCAAGCCGCCCCCAGGACTCGTTCATTTTAGTCTACTGAAGCTTTCGTCCAGATTTACCCATTTCGGTGGACTTCCAATCTGTACTCTCCACAAAGTCAATAGTTTTCTCTTCAGTCCGTGTTCCGGCTTGTGTGTTGTCACCAACTCACTCTCCCAATGAACTTTTACACCCGACTTCCACTACACCAGCGACACCAGTGAGTTTCTACAGCTTCACTGTACACCATGATTCTGAGATGCCTGTTACCATTTATCCTCATTGCTAATTCCTCCACTTCATCATCCCCACATACGCTTTTTGTGGCCCCGGCCATAAGCCCCAAAGTCCACTAGGCCACTAGGCCTCCGCGGTGGTTTTAGACTTTAGTTCGAATAGAGCGGTTAGATTGCGCAAACTCTGCTGCTTCACCAGATCTGTTGTTCTGGTTCGTCATTTTCCGAAATTGGCAGTTTTATCGTCATGTGTCAGGCAGGATGCTTCTTGTTTTGCCCGCCCTCGTTTTGTTTCTGCCGCCATCTTCAAATTCTAGGGATCTGATCTTGCTTCAGCTTGATAGTTCCCCAAAAAAGCAGTAGTAACCGTGCTTCCCTGTCCGTGCCGGTTTAGGGGTGACTACATCTACATCGAATAATGCCCACTGTTTCTGACGCTGTTTTTTTTCCGCGCAAACCCTTGTACCCACAAACCCCGCCAGTCATGCTTTTATTCTGACTGTAACATTATGATCATGCATGACGGTATGCCACCAACCCGTTGGGAATAAACATTATTATTATCATTATAATCTGCAGTGCAAAGTTTTCCTTAGTTAAAAACATTGTTTCAGGGAACTTCTGGGTGTGCGTCTAAGGATCGACGTCTGGAGAGGTATGTCTCCAAACATCTTTAACCTCGCACCCAAACCAAACTGATGACCGGGCAAGCGCACAAAAGCTTAGATTCAGTGGGGGATACCCGGACCTCACTAAAACCAAGTTTCCAAGAGAGTTAATCTGGCACCGTCAGCTCTCAGAGCCAATCAAAGCCTGCCACCGTTTATACAAAAAGGCGTTTCGGGGATTCAGTTTAACGTAGGGCCACCGAGCACTTCAGTGGTCTGGTGTCAATGGTACGAATACGGACCGGTGAGCCCCAGCCGGTTTAACGTATGACACCGAGGACCGAGTAATCTTCCACTGATTCACAAAGCCCTGAACTCCCCAAACTACTCGGTCGAGCCATAACGTACAAAATCAATCGCGCATAAACCGCCTCCGTCATCCTCTCACTGTCCGTTAAAGACGAACACTCCTGAAATTTTGCCAAGCCTTCTTATCCTTCACTTGGACTCGACATTTAGTTTTTTTACCCGCCGGAGTAATTTCGACAAGATACTGGCATATCAAGCCAAATGCCAGATGCACAACTCCAACGGTACATCCATACCACAGAAAATATGTAGTCTCCAAGACACTCGCTTCGGCCGAAGAACTCACGCTGTAAAACTCGTTGTCCACCAGCGCAGCAACTTTTCCGGTTTAAATAGCCACCTCTATTTGCCAGCTACTTTATCCTTATTATTTGTTTTCTAGTGAACTTTCACGAAAATTTGAGAAAATGACAAGCGTAAAGTGCGTGAAAAGAAAGGAGAGAAAAAATGAAGCGTAAATAACAAAGAAAAATGTAAATTAGGGAGTGAACAAGGAGGATACTGAGAACCCCTCTTTTGTTCATTCAACCTTGCTTACCCAGGCTATCCTCCGCCAACAGACAACAACGGCATCTCAACCTGTCTATTGGCTTTCTGCACCTTCCGATATAACTTGAGCGTATTCCAAAGCTTTGTGTACCAGTAAGAAGCTCGCCATTTAATGTTCAGGTTCGTAAACGCGGGAGGTTTAGCTTGTGTCACTTTATGTTTGGGCCTGGAGTTATTGAGTGCTCAAGATTTTGGCCCGCAGCTCCAGATGGTTGAATTTCCTCAGATAGGCTTGTCCTGTGGTTTTGAATCCAGTGACCAAGATTGACGGAACTACGTTTTCCGGTAATGCACTCCGTATGTTCACCCACAGCCTATGCGGCGAAATAGATGGTGTGTCGCAGCTTGGCTCTTTCAATTTCTGGTGGAGTTTTCCAGAGTGAATCGTATTTGTTGGGACAGGAAAATTTATAGCTCGGGGTGTAGCTTGAGACAGTCAGTCCATGAAGTAAAAGTCAGATCCAGACGCACCCGCCTGTACAAAATGGTGAAACTATCCTAGCCTAAACGTTTGTCAACGCACTTGAGGTTGCATAGTTTGAATCAGATCCAAGTGGCTGGCAGCGGCACATCCCCCGGTAGCAGATTTCCCGTTTTAGACCCGGGAAAGAACGACGGCGCATGACGGCCGGAATGAATGTACACGGTGTTGGCTGTCCAGCACGTAAAACAACTCCTCAATGCTACGAATCATAACCTACTGTATCAAGTTTGGTGCACGGGGTTGACCCACTCAACCCCGCACTGACAATGTCACCTCGATTGGTGATGAAACGTTTGCAATCCAACTGCCAAGCTCGGCGAACAGGCCAACAACCAACCATTTATCTTATCATTAAAATCCCGGCTTTTGAAAAAATTCACCATCCAGGTGACAAAAACGGCCAAACTGTTGTACCCAAAAAGCACTGGAATCGAGAAGCGGTAATTTATTCGACCGAATGCTTTACTAAAATCGCTTATAAAAGCATCTACATAAACACCTCATCTACGGGCTCGAATCCGCTTATCCAGAGCCTCCAGAAGCAAGCAATCGATATCAGCAATTCACGCCGGGTATCACAAAGCATACTTCTGAATTTATGTGGTCGGGCCACAGGTTTCATCCACCTTCTTCATGTGTTTGGCAATACCGTTGAACAGCCAGTAGGTCTATGATTACCGCTACCGTTGTACAGTATCTTGATCATGGTCGTATACTCGCCAGCCAAGGTGCCTTTTCGTATGAATTGTGGAGTGAAATCATCCACAGAATCAGAAGAAACACCCCGCATGCTAAATCCATACCCCCTATAAAATTGGAGCAAAATATTCGGCAAGGCAATTCACATATAATAATAATAATAATAATGTATATTCCCAACTGGTGGGTGGCATGCCGTCAGGCATGATCATAATGTTACAGTCAGAATAAAAAATGACTGGCGGGGTTTGTGGGTACAGGGGATTACTCGGAAAGGGGACAGTGTCACGAACAGTGGGTAATAATAATACTAATAGTAACTTGTAGGGAGCATGCTGACTGAGGCGTGATCCGGTCGTTACAACCCGAACGCGGCAAGTAACAACACAACAGGCATGCTTATTACGTGAAAAGTCACCACAGTTGTGGGAACCAAAAAACGAGGACAATGGGCATGAGGTACGACTAGTTCACAGCTGAGGCCTACTGACCTGAACTAAAACTGAAAACCGTTGCAGGCCATGAGTGACCTTGGGCGGTCGAGTAAGTGGCTAAGTTTACCAAATGGAAAAATGGAGATGGAGGTTGAAGAATTCGATCTGGAGACTAATGGAAAGTTTTGTCTCAAACGTGTTGTTTAAGTTGAAACTGGGTAGACTCATTGGTGTCACTGTTGTAGGGAGGTCAGGTGTAAAGGGTGGTTTTGATGGGGACATGGTGCAAATACATAGGGCCAATCAAACACCGTACATGAAATTGAACTTGTGGAAGGGGCAAACCGAAATTGCAGCAGGAAACTAAGTTGGCTAAATCCGAACGATATGTTCAGCGGTTTGGAACGAGGCGGTTGGAGCCCCAGGTGAAAAATTTGTTTGTGGTTGCGATTACAGGATCGAGTGGGCGAGAGGCTGCGGTCGAGATTCTGAAGAAAGTAGTTACGGGAGTGTCATAAGATTGGGTACGGCAGTGCCATGCCATCATTGCACTGACATACTTCGGTTTCTGGACAGCCCCGTAACGGTCGTCAAGGTTGCCGCAATCGGACAGGGGATACGCATTTCCGTGGAAGCTGGATCCGGGTTTGACGAGGAGTTTGACACAGATAGAGTCAGGCTGCATAAACGTGAGCCGTCCTCAGTTTTATATTCTTCCGCAACGTAAAAGTGGCTTCGTAGTGTCGGCGCTTGTTTTCATAAAGGTGGTTATACAGTAGGTGGTCACCGTAGTCTCCTGTGGACCGGTAAACTTGCCACACTTTTGGCCAAGTACAACTATTTGCACGAAGGTTGGATAAACGCCAGAACTGAACAAATTCTATCCCAGTCTCTCCTTTATAATCATCGTTGTTCCGGACTCCGTTTAAAACCAAATTGGCGTGCGAGGTAGCGTACTCCACAAACTGCGCCCAATCTGGAGTCAAGTTGAACGCAGTGTTGACAGGAACGTGTAGCCTGCGCTCATACGATGAGCCCGAAGAGGTGTGAAACCGGTCGTGAGCTGTCGAAGTGTTTGCAGCAGACATGGTTAGTGTTTGGCCATGTACTTTTTCATGCATCAGGTTGGCGTTTTGGATGGAAGTCTAGCCACTGCAATCCGGGAATGGTCTTGGGTGCTAGTTTTGGAAGAACAAGTCACTGGCATTGTGACGAGCAAACGGTATCTTCGAGTGATGCGTAATACCAAAACCTCCTGGAACGCAAAACAAAGTCAGAGCTGGGTTTCTATACGGTACTATTAACATAAGACATCAATTCACAAAATGTACAAACCTCGACAGTAGATACTCGTCAACAACAAATGGTCCACTTGGACTGCAAAAGTACGAACCAAGTACGAAACAAGCTCCCACGTGAGAAAGTCACACGTGCGTAAGGTCGGCCACAAATGGCTAGATGACCTCAAGGCCAAATGGGTGAAGTGGTAAGGACGAACAAACGTCAGTTCATATAGACTTACTAAACACAAAACTGGAGCGGGGGTTACAAATAGGCACAAGAAACGTGGGGAATTTCAAATGCCAAAGTAATGGACGATAGAGGCATCGTGTAATTATTCGCCTTCTGGGAACACTTCGCAAGTACTTGAGGTCGTTTATTAGAGGTTCTAACCTGTCAAGACATCGGCCTATAAAAGGCAAAGAAAGGCCCTTCGGTGCGCATTGGTGTAATTCGTACATTACTAGTTACACGAAGAACACAGGTGGTCACTGACGCGTAAATCCTCGGTCACCTGGATCAGCGAGGTACTCTTGAATGAGCCAATGAAGAGGAGATAGAGGCAGATTGGTCCTCGACGTCCTACCGTTTAAGAAGATTCATGAATGTGTTTTATCAGTCAGGAGTCATCGAACACTTCAAGAAGGGGTTTTTAGACTATACAATTACCCCCCTCCCAGGTATCGGAGGTCCAGTCAATGCCTGGCACAATTATTGCTCGATGACTTTGAAGTACAGATTTTCGCACCCTGCTTGAGCTTTGTAAACCAGTATGCTTTCCTGACTCGTGGGCCGCGGTAGAGTACAATTGTGCTCACAGCAACACCCTCCTGGGAGTTTAATGTAGCCGGGGAAGTATTAGAAGCGACCGGTAATCGGACGGAGGACTGAACAAACGGCAACTCAGGCATGTCTAGTAGTATTGGGCGACGCCACCTCCTTTGCAATGGTGGTGATCGCATCGGAGCAACAAGTATGCAGGCAAGGATAATTCGGAGACTCAACTAACCTCCCGAGCCCTGTTTCAGAAAAACCAAAGATACCTTACTTGGTTCCAGATACCAAGGTTACCAATCCAGTCTGCTTATTGTGTGGACCGTGACCATTGGCATACGCTATAACCAGAGCCCCACCTATTCCTCTGACCCCACAGCACCAGGCCTCTTGGTATCTTTCTTTCGAACTAACGGAAAATCCTTGAGCATCACGAGGAAGTCCTTGTGAGACGTGAGCTATTTGGGTAGCATGACCACAGCTTGTTACCACGCTTGGTCTTCCCGCAAGGGTTCGTAAGGTATACATCACTGTGTGCCTTTTAACCGAGTGCATTTTAAATTCGGCCAATGAATTTAAGGAAAGATTTTAAGTCTCTACGACACTTCTCAGTGCACCACACAGTGGTCCGAGCGTCTGCTAATAACCATTCGAGATCCAGCAATAACCCCTGGCACCCCGGGGATCAAGTAGTTTGTAGGTGACTGCCTTTGTAGTGGTCTGAGTACCCAAAAGAAAGCTACTTTAGGAAGCGTGTGGCAAAGAAATAAATATAATTACTCTGAATTGAGTACACAATAATAAAAAGGGTCGAATGGAACAGACTCACTAAGAATTGTTCTTTTTAAAATAGTTCGTCGTTGGCCCAGGCCAGTGAATAAATAATAATCCGGTCGTGGATGTCCAGGGGTCTT
Organism: Opisthorchis felineus; assembly: GCA_004794785.1. Lineage (NCBI taxonomy): Eukaryota > Metazoa > Platyhelminthes > Trematoda > Opisthorchiida > Opisthorchiidae > Opisthorchis > Opisthorchis felineus. The sequence continues at coordinate 1,464,106 of SJOL01000719.1, read as the reverse complement.
CTTTTTCGGAAAGCTCTCATATACAATAAACTCCGAAGACAGTCTGAAATGTTTTGATACCAGAGTTAGCACATGAAGCTCGCGAATAACCGCTGTAAGCGCGAGTGAAATGAGAAGGGAAAATCGGAGAATGCGACCACGCCTGTATTGTATGTAATTTTTTTACAACTGCGCGTTTTTGTGGTTTTGCGTATTCAAACAAAAATCGTTTATGAAATTGGTGAAATACGTAACGTTATAATGAAAGCAAAAGAAAGGTACAAAACACCACACCTTCAAGAACACATACCATCGTCATATCATCAGTTCGATAGATTCTCACATACCACAGAAGTTGCCCTTGAGAGAAGCCACTTCTGGTTGCTCCACTCATGCTCGGCCCGGTGGACTAATCAACTGGAGAGACTCTTGGTGTGAACAATGGACCAAGCGTCCACAGTGCTTGCCACCTCGGTGCTTCTCTCTAACAATAGTTTGTAATCTTTTGCTTTTCCCCTTTCTGTGTTCGGCGTTCTCATGTCATGACCCCGCAGCTAAATCGCCAGTGTTCAACACCGTACCCGAATCGTCCCCCATTCCCTGTGACATCTTCGGCATCAGCATCTCCGGAAGATAGGTGAGTGCTATTTCCTATCCATCGATGTTCTGCGGCATATGAATATAGGATAGCGGATCCGCTCAAAAGAAGCGATTCGTCAGTTCATCGGATCGTTGACTCAATAATGCTAGCAAATCTCCTTTCGGTAATAAACTGGGACAGCATGTACTATGTACTGCAGCCGCTCACCAACATTGCTGACCCTCTGAGAATGCAAGTATTGACTAAAAGTTGGACAAACTAAATGGTTTAATAAGTTGCAAGCAATGCACCATAGGGCTTTTCACCAAGTTTTTACTGTATCAGAGCATTCAACATAGAAGTTGGCACTTGTGTTGATCTTGGATATCTGTGGCACGATTGACTGAACCTGAAGCTGGTAGGACAAGCCTGCCTGCATCGTTTGCATCTGTGCAGAATTTTCCCATATGGTGGAGATTGTAATTTTTCGGCTTGAAACCGAATTCTCCAGTAAAATAAATTTCGCCATTAACTAATTTCTGGGAATTTTATTTCTGGGGGAAGAATTTCTCGGAAAACTGTGAAAAAGGTGACTCTAGAATTAGCAGTACGCCTCATTGCTACTCACACACTGTACAGCAGCCACCATATCTTACAGACGAACCAACCAGGGTGCAGAATACACAGGATTACACAATTCCACATCTGCTGAGGCGTACGACTTTTCTATATTCGCAAGAAACCCCTGGATCCATTAAAGCTCTTGAATTTGTTTAAACGCTTATAATTGGAAATCTAGTGCACAGGCGCTCGTTAATTGACTAACCGCTGTCCCAACGTTTCGCTTTCCCTTCGGGGGTTTTCCGGCGAATTTCTTAAACGATATGGATATATGTCACTGATTTACGACAGTTTTGCATTTCTAATGTTGAAGCCTGGTGAGAATGATGTTTGTTCCAATCGGAACGGGTCTGATTATTTGCGTGCAACCCTTTCGGCATCGCTTAAGTAGGTTCCTGATTCCATAAAATATCGCTTCAGTCCCGATGCGCGTGCTAGAGTCGATAATCTGGTTCAAGAGGTGGCCTCTCTGAAGGACATAGAGAAACTTTTATTTTGTTTACTTCTACCCATTGACAACAACGGTGGACAACATTCCTTTATCGGTTCGGCTCTCACCCTCCATCCAGAAGACACGGATCTCCCCGGACATGGCTTTGAGCTTAGTACTCTCGGAGTCGGCCTGTTTTCTCCGGGTGGATCTTCGTCCCTTCATTTATCCAACCAAGTCGAACAGAGCCAGGCCTATACTTGGATTATGTCGCACTTGGAAGAGCATCCTTCCACATGTCTACGGAAAGATGAAGTTTACGAGGACTACCGGTAGGTCTTCTGTGCCTGCTGGATTCTTCTTGAAATTTGACAGGCCATATTATATGCATTCGTCCTATACTTAGTCCCCACCTCCAGCTATCTGAATCCCTAAATATTTCATTTTTCTCATTTACAGTAGGAGTATCCCACTTATCTTCCTAAAACACTAGTATTTACGTTTTCAAGCACATTTACATGCAGCGCGTCCCGGTGCGATGCGTAAATCTTTGGCGCTTCCAAAGTGTACAGTCCTCTCATGGACTGAACAGCATGGAAATCACTTTTATGCACAGACACAATGACGTAACAATGCCGACTCGGTTAAATGATGGTCCCCAGATTTACCGACTTAACGCGCCCAATAAGGCAGCTGTTAAAAGCACCTTATAAACTAAGCCTTTGGGCAACTTCAGATGACGAACAACAGCTCATGACTGTGATGGGAATTATTTCGTTAAATAGGCGTATGGAAAAAGCAGCCTCATCATCATCATCATCGACAGCATGACATCTTCGCTGCCGTAGAAAAAAAAGCAACCTACATAGTGCGGAGCGCGTCTGCAAGCATGTAACGCGTCGTTGGTGGGTGACGGGTATTGCGTGAAGAACAGTGGTGGTGCACAGTGATTCCACTGACTAACGATATCTCAGATGGTGCTGGATAATTTAGCCAACGAAGAATTTCGGTCCTCATCATGTAGACCCATGGTTTCTTGGGGGTGCTTGCTATGCAAATAATGGAATCACTCTGAAGATATCTTTAAACCGATTTCCGGTTTGGAGTAGTTATTCAGCAACATTAGAAGGCGTGCGCCTATGTTCTTAGTGAACTGTCTTCCTTCCCAAATGGGTGTACTAAGGCGCATATCCGCTAACGACTGCTTCACCATTTCATTGCGTATCAGCCATCCATTCCAGAGATGCGGGAGCCGAAGCGTAGGGAGAGTCATCTGGAGGCGCTGGCTTCAAATCAAATCGTTTGAACAACTGGCTCAGACAGCGCCCGCTGCAGTGATGTGATACCAGTGGATTCTTTAGCCAAGTGGTGTTGCGTGCACTCGGGCTAGCCTTAATGGTATGGAATGATCGCTGACTCCGCTCGTTGTGGTACACTTGTGCGGACTCTAGTCTTGCACTCCGCATTTCTTTGCTCTGTCGGGGGTGGGGTGGGGGGTGGTGAGAAGTGGAAACAAACCGTCTCCCTCCAGCCTGATCGTTTAGGAACACAGGCTCAGAAATGAAGCACATTTATCTAATCCACCCACGACAATCACCCCCATTCAACCCTGCTGGGACATTTCGAAATCATACAAACAATCGGGTCGTCTGGTACTGATAATCAGTCACCCCAGAGCACCGAATCTCAAACAAGGCCTCTAGACGCCCATTCTTGTGACCGGGACTACAGCACCATATGGCGGACCACTAAGTTTCATACGAGAATGTGTTCATTCTGATCAAGGAGCTTGCCTTGTGCAAGAAAGAAGCCAAGTTGTCGCATTCTCGAACGTTTTAGCCGTCTGTGCAACAAGCTCCAACAGACCTGAGAGACTGACAAAAATAGTTCATCCCCGAGCGAAGGACGCCTTGTGGTTGCGGTCAAGCTATCTCAGCGGTTGAGCCTCGGAACCACTGACCAGAAATCCGCAGTTTCAACCCAACTCTAGATTTCCGATTGCCCCTGTTCCGGCTTGGGCAACCTGCCAATATCCTAAACCTCGTGTTTGCAAGTTGTACGGCAGCTGTGCACCGAAAAATTGTCACCAGCGCACACGTTTTTGCCATTGGAGGCGACAAGTTGAATAATTCAGCTGACAAGTCTGAATTTCGGAAGCGTATAAATCCACTTCATCGCTCAAGCGCCGTCGGGCTGATGGTCCCAGTGAGCTCCCACTTACTTCAAGAATAGAGGCGGAATCCCCGTTCAGTATTTGTCTTGCCCGCTTGCATCAGTCTGAGCAAGAAACACCGTCTCGGCCAACTGGAATCAGCTGAAAGTTGTGCATAGTTGAAAAAGATGTGATTTTGGTGAGTGTTCTTCCAGGTAATTGTCCATACTCAACCTGCAAACGTAGATGTGAGCCAATACCTGCGTGTGATCACTTCCAGGTTACCTGACTTAAATCTATTTAGGGACTGTTACTTAGTTCTGAGGGCACAATCACGTTCGGCAAATTGCATAATCCATCCACTTTGGAGAGGGTCGACCTTGAAAAAAATGATCGAAGTTGATTGTCGAGACAAGTTAGACTGTCAAATTCAACCGCTCTTTCAATGTTGATCCTTTTGCAACAGCTCAGTGGTTAAGGTTCGAAATTTCTGCCCTGAAGGTTTGTGGTTGAATCTGTGGACTTGGGTAACGTGACGGTATTTCAGTCGTCCTGTTTCCGAGTTGCATGGCATCTGCGCACCGAAGGGCTACCGAAGCTCGAGGTACTTCAGTGGTTAAGGCGCAGACTCACCCACCCGGAAGGTACATGGTTCGAACCCGACGTCTGTATCCTGACTGCTTCTGTCTAGGCTTCGGCAACCTGGCAGTATCTCAGCCCTCGTGCTTGCTTTGGTTGGCCTGGCAGCTATGCGCCGAAAGGTGTTACAGTTGAACGATCATTACTTAATATTTACCGCAGTTAGTTAATGTCTGCTATTACTATCTTAGTGCAGTGCCACGGGCCATAGAAGTAATGAAAGGCATCTGGGTTGTAATGGCAATGTGAACTTCTAACATTGTCACTGTAACTTTGGCAACTGCGCCTTTAGATTGTGCGCGCTAGGAATCTTTGGAAAAAAGATAATCGTTCAGCTGTAACACCCTTTCGCTGACTAGCTGCTATGTCACCCAAAGGAAGCACGAGAGCTGGGGTACTGCCAGGTTGCCCAAGACTAGACAGGGGAAGTCGAGAGGCAGAGGACGGGTTTGAACCACGGACCTTCCGGTCAGTAAATCCGCACTTTAACCACTTAGCCGTCTTTGTCTTGACAGCGAACCCGTTTCACCCATGGCATCGGTCGATTGGTATTCGATAGAGGCATGGTCGCCCGGTTTCGCAGTCGATGAGCTGAATAATCCGGGATAAACAGGACACGAGTTTGGGGTTCTGTGACTAGTGAAACAACTTCCGTACGGTGGGGGTGCAATGTGGGATTTTATTGATGGTGACCGCAATTGCCGGGGTTTTTGGACGAAGTAGACACTCCTGGTGTCCCCTACTCATGGACAACTTTGTAGCCAGATTGACCACGTAGCCATTGGCTGCCAGTGGTGAGTCTGCATTCTTGACTGTCGACACTACTCACGTAGACTCGTATCACGGTCTTCTTCGCGGGAAACCCGAGAGTCAAACTGCTCGTTTGAACATCAAGGAACTTTCTCGCTTGCAAGTTAGTCACTTTCCAAAACAGTCTGTGCGAAGCTGTAAGGGCTGCAACGAATTGTGTACCGTCATACGCACGGCAGGAAATCCGGTATTTGTGTTGTGTTCGACGAGGGATGGAGTGCAGCGATAATCAGAATAAGAATGGAAAAGACTGAGGGCCCGGAAGCTAGGCTTTATTCATCCAAAACTTTGACACAGAGCTGAAACGAAAAAAAGTGATTTAGTAATGAACGATGAAACGTTTGAAAAACGGAGAAAATATACAACAATTTGGTGCTTCTGAGTAAAACTACACTTTGAAGGCTAAAACATGGGTCTACCTCCGACATGTGTCCAGTCACTTTGACCACACCCACGATGGCACTAATATCCCATAGCACTCAAACGGACAATCACCACTTTCATTCCGTGTTGCTATTTCACGGTCTGTTTTTGCAAACCTTCCGCCAACAAAGATTTGGAGTGGCAAACACGGCATTCCTTGGTAAACTTTGGTCAGGCATATGCACAAGTCACAACTTGACAAGCTTTATCTGCTGCTCAGGCTAACCCGAATCTCTACCTAGTACTCTCTCATGGGCAAATCCATTATGCACATGCTGCAGCCGGCCAACGTTTTTCCCTTACGGAGACACTGACGATCAAATACCTGAAGACGTTTGAGGCCATCAGGTCGGAGGAACCGCCCTTCAGCCAGTGACATTCGTTGCTGATGCAAGCCGGCAAATATTCACGTACCTTGATGGTGCGTACAGTGCAGCCACGGCTAAGATAGGTGAATCTATAAAAAAACTAAGCTCCTCACTCTGAACTTTCAAAGGGCTATGAGAGCGGGAAATACTGAAATACAATCTTGAAGATGTAAACTGCATGCCGAAACACAACTTATATTCTACTTGAAGTAGTTTGTGCGTACAACTGGTCATCAAATAATGGGACAGTGTCATCCGCATAGTTCAGGTCCACTAATATTTTTCCATATGCGATTTTGTTACCCAAATCCATGCCATTTTGGTCGCTCCACTGAGGTGTCATTCACGAGGGTTAACAGAACTAAACAGAGGACAGTCCTGACGAAGCCTGCTGGATATGATGAAACTTGGATCGCTCAGTGGCGGAACAAATAGTGTGCGTTTTCGATTGACTTCCTACATCCAGAAAAGCCAACCTAATCACGGCACCGAAGACTTAAAGTCAAGAAAATTCGCTACATTTTCAGTGGTATTGGTGACGCTGTTCAAGCGGTTGACGTAACGTAATATGGTCAGTGCACTTCCTCTAGTCGAAAACCTCCCCGTTGCTGCCCGCCTTATGTCCCTCTTGATGAGGTCGGACGTCGCAGTAGTAGTGAAGCCGGCAGTCGCATTACATTTGAATTAATGATTCACCCTTGTGTTTGGACAGTCGCGACGGGTGAGGGTAGTGTTTAACTGCACCCAGTTGGCTCAAACGACTTCTTGTATCCGAATTACTTTAACAAACCTAATAAAGGCAAAACAAAGATTCGCCATTAACCCTGGAGAACGATGATGGGAGCTCGTCTAGTCCCGCGCAAGGTGATATTTTGAGACAGAAAGGCATAGTATTACTTCAGAAACTGACGTGTTCGCGGCGACGACTCAATTTGAGGGCCGAGTGAAAGACATGATTACAGAAGCAGGCGACCAGCGGCCAAGACGCTGACTGTTATTATGTGTCAAGTCTTCAGCATTGTCTTTGAGGGCCCTACTAATAAGCATACTTCGTTTATAAGGAAAAGCAGGCCCTGAAGGTTCCGAACTGCATCAGCTTCCTCCAGCCTTATTGTAGTGCCACGGTTTGGGTCATTAAGTTGCACTGGAGGATTCCCATGTCACAGCCGCAGAGTCTGTCCTATGTTCAATGAATTGAAGTCTGACATATATTCTGTTGGTCTTCCAGGTTGAGTTGGAATAAGTGTGACAATTCGTCCCTTAGACTAGATTACTTCGGTGGTAATACACCGACCATCATTGCCACGATTTTCATCATCGACAGCATAACATCAGTGTTCAACACGGATGCTTCGCTGCCGCACAACTGTGATTTATTTTTGAAAGTCCTATTGTGAAGAAAATAAGCTTGGACGGTGAAGGGGTTTAGTACTACCCTCTACAATTTATTTCGATGTATTTAGACCCCCAGACACTCATTCAGACAATCTGGACAGAAGATGACAACAACGACATTGACATCGATTAGCTGCCATATCCGTAACCGTGCACGGTGAGGATCACCCGAGCCCTTTTCTGGGAGGCGAGTCGCACCGACAGCACCCAGACTTCTCAATTTCTTTTACACCCCTCTATCAGGTCAAAGGTTGGCCACAGGAACAGCACTCTTCCGCAAACGACGGTTCGGCATGCGAAATACATGACCTAAATACCGCAGCTTTTGGTACTGGACATATTTTTCGATTGAACTCTTCGTTGCACAATTAAACATTCATTTTCTAATTGCCTCATTGCGGATACGGCGACAACAGCCTCCACGAGCTATGGTTCTGAGACAACGGTCATCGAAGACCTGAATATGTCTCAGTCCTGCTGCTCGCACAGGCCACTTTTGACAGCCGTACAAATAGCCCATACTGTGTCCCCTGAGGTCCAGGGATATGCCACTTTGCTGCCATATGCGTCTCAGGTTACCATACGTGACCCAAGCCTTAGTGATTCGTGCATTGACCTCACCTGTCATACTACATTCAGAACTAATACAACCAAGGAAGTGAAACGCTCCATAACCTCGAGTGTCTCTGATTCTTAAGTGGCGTGACCTTACACTTTGCGAGTACAAAGCGCATGCCAAAGGACTTTGGTCAGTTCATCCAAAGACACCTGCACCTTCTCTTCGAAAACGAGAACGATGTCGTCTGCATATTCCAGGTCGACAAGGTTTTCGGTGGCAGCCATTTGAACACCAGTGTTTTGAAGACCTTCCAGCTTTTGTCTCATTATCTCATCAATCGGGAAATAAGATAGTAATGGAGAGTGGGCATCCTTGAAGGGCATATTTTTGTGTACTGAAGCTTTTGGAAGCTCTCTGTGTACTCTCGCATGCCAGCAGTTTTGAAAATACAAACTTCCGGGGCATTTCTTACTAGCCATGCGTGTTAAGGGGAGCAAACCGGTCAGCGTAGTCCAATGCGCCTTTGAAATCCGGGAATACTAAAATTGTGGGTCGTTCCTACGTATGGTGTTGTTCTAGCACCCAGCGGAGGGTGAAGATTTGGTTAAGTCAACCCAGTCAGCCGCAATCCTGTTCGCTGCTCTCGAGGTAGTGATACACGAGCCATCCTAAGGTCACGAAGGACAAGTGATACCAGGATTCTCGTTACGACTGGATTCAAGCTGATCCCTCTGCGATTGCCGCACTCACTGTGGGGCCTTTTTTTTTTGAAAATTTGCACTATCTGTTATTCTCCTCAGTCGTCTGGGACAGTCTCCTCTTCACGGATGTAGTCACATGTACTAGACAAGCGCTGACTGAGGAATTCGTCCCCACCCTTGGACAATGTAGGTGGGGTCATCCAGACCAGGGGTTTGGTGGTGTTTGAGATGATGACCAGGCCATAAGGTGCTTCATAGTCAAGGTTTTAAACCAAAAACAGTGGGAACCTATCGTCCTCCCGTCTATGTCTAGATGCCCTGACGTTGTCCCAGCCCAAGCACAGCCATGAACTTCACAAATGAGAGTACCTCCCCGCCGCCCCGAAGTGACATCATCCGGGTTACCTTATTTGCTGCATACATCATGACAGATAAGCAAAGACTGTAGCTACTTACAAGCCCCATCTTTATTATTACTTCTTAACATTTCTCCTGTCCCGGTTGATAGTCACTCTTCAGTAGATCCCAGCTGTCGACACTCCATTCAGACGTTTCGCTCCACCGCTCCGCGTTCGCTTTTCAAATCTCTTTCCGTGATTGTAGTGCGCCCTTTAATGTGAGATTGGCCTGCTGCTGTGACGGGTTGTGTCGGCTTTGTCATAGTCATCATTTCGCGAGTTGATGCATTATTACTCGACTGGATACCTGTAATTGGCCTGCTCTGTGCTGTCCGACTTTCTATTTCTATCATGAATTCTTGTCTATTTATGCACCAAACAGCCGTAGCTGTGACTCATCGAAATGTGTCTATATAAAACTAATCTTGTGCACCACTGAGGTGGGTGAGATGGCTCAGTGGTTAGAATGCGAATTTACTGACCGGAAGGTCCGTGGTTGGAACCCGGCCTCTGCCTCTCGACTTCCCCTGTCTAGGCTTGAGCAGCCTGACAGTATCCTTGCCCTCGTGCTTAATTTGGGTGGCATGGCAGCTAGGCACCGAAAGGGTGTTACAGCTGAACGATTTATTTTCATTATGATTTACCACGGAGTTCTTACATAGTCATAGGAGCAGATCTCAGTGCACAGATAGAGTGCCTCAGTTTTTAAAATACATGGTTTGCTCTTCAGCAGTACTGCATTTAGACGCCGGAAACTGCTTATGTTGTCTCCGAGCCCGTACACGGTATCCATTGAATCCCAGAACGGTCACCACTTCTTGGTGCGAGGCTGTCTATTCCCTCGGTCTCAGAGTACAATCAGGATAAAAAATCAATTAGATGATAACTCAACTGTAGCTTGTGTGGATAGAGAGGCGTGATGCCACCAAAAAGTCCAAGAAATGAAAGGGGCCAGTAAGGATGGGAATGCGCGGGAGCTACTTCATCTAAGTCGCAGGACAGGAACTAAAAGTCCTTTCGTAAGGAAGTTGACCAAAGATAATATCGGAATGCTATCGTACTATCGTACCCGACCCAAAGCTGTCACCTTGTCGTGGTGGTCGGGCTTCTGTGCTGCAATGATCCTGCGGGTTATACTGGCTGGAACTCAGTTCCTAAAGGTTCACCCATGCCAGGAAGGCCAGCGGGGAGCAGCCTGACGAAGAACAGCGAGTCCCCGTACTGCGAGTAATCGTATTACGAGGCGGTCTGCAGGTAACGTCGTACTGTCCTCTGCGATAGGAGTGTGAAGGCAGTAAGGCGTTTCCCCCAGGCGACCAGCATGTCCATATTTATGGAAGCAGTGATGCTGCCTTCCCCCGAGGAAGGACGGGTTAGCAAAGGTCGGCCCCAAAAACCGCACACTCCGATCGCCCAACGGTTTACCGTAACCGCCGGCGCATTATTCAATACGGTCGAAATACTTTTAAAACCAAAGACCCGGTGCTGCTTAAAAGGCACCTGTTGTGTGCAGCCGCATCAGGAGTGAGACAGTAATGTCCTACTCCCTGCGCCCCCGGGACAGGCCGGCCCCCTACAGCCAAGTGGGTCAGACTATTGAGTCATTGGCTCCGGGAAGGGTCCCCCAAGAAAACCGTAACAACCGCTGTCTCGCGGTCTAGACTCTTGAGTCAGAGGCTAGGGGCAGGGTCCCCGAACAAAACCTTACATCCTTCCACTGCCTTGTAGGTCAGACTTTTGATTCAAAGGCTCAAGATGGGGTACCTCAACTAAACCCCCTTATTCGGCCTGGGCAACCGGGAAGTATCATTTGCCCTTGCAGCTTTTCGCTCACCGGCCTTCTCCCTCACTCCATCCCAACCCATCGTACAATGCAGTGCAATCAACCCATCTGCCAATCCCCTAGCCACTGTTCCGCGTCTCAACCATCGCCCGGAATAACAAACCAAAATAATCACCTACTAACCTCAAAAGATCTGATCCACGTTGCAGCCTTTAATGTCCGTACTCTATGTTAAATTGGGCAACAGGCATCCCTTGCTGAGACCTTACTTTCCCTCTCTATCGATGTATGTTGTGTCTCCGAAACACGCACACAAGACTCCACTTCGGTCGTGCTCCTCAAGCCGCTTGGGACGAACCCAAGTGTTCCACATTTCACTCTTCGGACATCCGGTGATCCTGATGCAACAGCTCGTGGTATCTACGGTGTGGGAGTTGCACTCAACCCCAAGGCTGAAAGCGCCTTACTGGACTGGATCCCAGTAAACACTCGCCTTTGCGCTGTGCGGTTGTCTGGCTCAATTAAAATTAACGCAGGTCGATGCGGTAAACGGTGTTTCTTTATCGTATCAGCATACGCCCCAACAGATAGCAGTTCTGAGACTGAGAAGGACGAGTTTTATCAAGATCTGTGACGACTGCTTCGGTCGGCAAGAAGGACGGATATAGTAATCCTGGCGGGTGATATGAATGCCCAAGTTAGACGACTAAGTCCGGAAGAAGCACAGTTAGGTGGTAGATTTGGAGTCAGTGTTGAGCGTACGGATAATGGATAGCGGCTTCAGTTGTGTGCAGATCATCGTTTGCTCCTGGTCAGTACGAACTTCCAACACAAACGCTCACACAGAGCTACTTGGAGGCCACCTACCACAAGACTCAATTGGACCATATGGCTATCAGTTACCGATGGAGAGCCTCTGTTAATGATTATCGTTCCTTCTGGGGTACGCAACTTGACTCTGATCACGCCGCCGTTCGGGCCCGCTTAGCGCTTCACTTTCCGCCAGCACTACGTGTGCCGAAAGAGAGCAGCTCCGTTCATCAACTTCGACAAGTTTCAGTAGCTGAAGAGTATCGAGCTGATCTGCCTAGAAAGCTACTGGAAACGCACAGTCATATGGACGACGAAGATTGCTTGGAGGGTGAATGGAGGCGAGTTAAAGAAGCGATGCTTTTGGCTTTGAGAACTGTTTGTCCAGCCCATCTGACTCGACTAAATGAACACTGGATATCTTCGAGATCAGCAGATCTTATTGCTGCCAAAAAAGCCATACCAGCAACTAGGGACTATGATGGTGCACCAGGAAACCTCAAACACCGGATAATCAGGAGCTTGAAGAATGCTAGAGAAAGCTGGTGGATTTCGAAGGCCCAGGAGATGATGAAGGCTTTCGCTGCAGGCAACAGCCGCGCCCTGTTTCAACTGATTCGATCAATTGGTCAAAAGAAGACAGGTGTCAGTGAGACAGTATACGAAAAAGACGGAACAGCAATTCACTCCCTCAGTCGCCGCATTGAGCGGTGGGCTGAGCACTTCCAAGAACAGTTCACCTGGTCTCCTTCAACACAACCGCTGGAAGAACCAAGCGGGCCCGAATAGAACATTGATGCCAACCCACCATCAGCAACCGAAATCCAGTGCGCGATTTCAATCCTCAAACGCAACAAGGCACCTGGCCCGGATGGTCTACACCCCGCGCTCTTCAAATAAGGTGCTGAGGTCCTGGTGAACAGTCTGACAACCATACTGCAGAAGATTTGGAACGAAAACAATACCAGCCGAATGGAGCTCCTCGACCGTCATCCCAGTTTTTAAAAAGGGAACAAGAACGTCATGTGGAAACCATCGTGGTATCAGCCTGGTATCCGTCGCATCTAAGGTGCTCTCTGGCATTATTTTGCGCAGGTTGATGGATTATCGGGGGAGACAGATTCGTGAGAATCAAGCTGGGTTTCCCCTTTCCTCTTCAACTTTGTTATTGATATGCTGTTTGAAATTTATCTGCCTGCCTGTGAAACCTGGGGAGTCGAAATGCTCCCGGGACGTTCCCTCACAGACATTGAGTATGCAGACGATAGTGCTCTCCTTGGTTCAAATCCTTCTCAAATGCAAACGATTTTAAATAACTTAACTAACTCTGCCGTACGGTTTGGCATGCGCTTCACACCTACAAAGTGTAAAGTGCTGCTACAAGACTGGGTAGGATCAAACCCACACCTCATGCTTGCAGGTGAGCCAATCGACGTGGTAGATAAATTTGTTTACCTGGGCAGCTGTATAAGTTCCAGTGGACTGGCTGGAGATGAGATTATTTCTCGAATCAGAAAGCCCAGGGCAGCTTTTTCCAACCCCCGACACCTATGGCGCCGGCGTGACGTGAGTTTGTCTGTCAAGGGAAGAGTTTACACTGCGGTGATGCGATCTATACTGCTTTATGGATCAGAGACGTGGCCCCTACGCGCAGAGGACGTACGGAAGATGTCAGTGTTTGATCATCGGTGTCTGCGGAGCATTGGTCAGGTCTCGTGGGAACACCGGATTAGTAATGCTGAGTTACGCCAGATGGTCTTAGGAAGAAGGAACTCTCCCTCGATAGATGAATTACTCATGCTTCATAAGTTACGCTGGTTGGGACATGTGCTCCGCATGCCAGGAGATCGTCTGCCTCGCAGAGCTCTTTTCGCCCATCCCTGTGCTGATTGGAAGCGACCGAGAGGTGGACAGTGTACGACCTGCAACGAAGTACGAAAACACTAACCAGTAAACTTAGTTGGGTGGGTAACTGTCGCCCCCCTGGATGGGGACCCCGGGACTCAGGTCACCAGTGGTTAATGACATTGGCAGAAATGGCCCAATCGCGCAGCCAGTGGCGCTCATGCATCAAAGCTATCGCCTTCAATGCGTAGCTACCCAAGTTCCGAACAAACTGAACATGCCCTCGCCTCCAAGGCTTGGTTGTACGTTCCACATTCCCGTTTTCCGGTGATCGAAACTGTAGCAGCTGGAACCAATGTGCCTATGGTACACGGTTTATAGCTGATAAATTGTTTGATTGATTGGTTGATTGATTGATCGTACGATAAAAGACGGCATCTGGGTCGATTGGCGGTTTCCAGCAGCACCGTAGTTGGTCCTCTGTACCTGTGGCTATGTCCTCCGATCGACCCGCTCATTTTGAGCAGTGGTCTGAGTTTAGGTCTCCCATCAGTTGGAGCACTAATATGCTTTTCTACCTTGATGCACTATCATACTGCCTCTCCAGATGAGCTATTTTCAGCGTTGTTCAAAGCTAAAGGGGAATCTTTGTGTTCCGCTTTGACTAAGATGTTCGTAGGTATTTGGGAATATGAACGCGGTTTAGAGAATCAGAGCCAGCTGGTCGTCGTACCCATGTTGAAAAAGTACCCGAACCGACTGTTCCATTCGTAGAGATTATCAGCGTCACGCCTGTCGTAATACGGTTACTGGCTTATTTTATATTTCGACGCAGCTGCGAGAGAAGCAAGCAGAGTTTCGACCTGGAAGAGGATGCATTGGCCATATCTTTATATCAAGTCAAATGCTTGGGTAGCACCACATAACGCCGACCAACAGTCGTGGTTTTCCTCTACTTAAAATGGGCTCTCGATTCTGGATGAATTGCTCTTAATACCCCTAGCCATAAAGGGTGGCCCTGAAGTTCGTAAACATTCATGCCTTGTATTTCCATACATCCGGTCGGGTTAGGGTGTATAATAAGTTTTCGAGAAGCTTCCTCACAACCAATGGAGTTATTTTTTTCCGCTCAAATTTGTCATCCAATTTGTGGATTTGGGTGTCAAAATCACGTCTGATAGGGCCAGTAGACTTCATTATGCACACAGCATCGTTTTGTCGGACGCGGTGGTGAGCTTGCTGTCACTTTCCCGGACTACTTGTGTAACGTTTCTGTGTCTTGTGCTCCGCATATGTCGCATGGGGATGCCGAGTCAGTCTCTCTCATGGTGTCCTGCTCCTGTACAATGCGCAGGTATGTTTATTCCGATGGTTTTCGAAGGTTTAGGAATCCTTTCCTTGGCCTTATTCCCTAGGGACAAAATCTTTCCGGTAAGTTTCCATCCTTTCTCCACTCTACTAGTGCCTTCCACCTTGGCTGTAGGACATTCAAGCACCAGTGTCCATCATCATCATCGACAGCATAACATCAGTGTTCAAAACCGATGCTTCACTGCCGTACAACCATGATTTATTTGAAACCCTTAATGTGAAGGAAAGAATAAAGGTGGACGGGGAAGGGACTTAGTGCTAGCTTACTACAATCATTCCGAGGTGCCTACACCTCCAGACACTCATTCAGGCAATCTGGATAGAAACTGACAACAAG
>SJOL01000719.1:1392959-1441864 GCA_004794785.1 Opisthorchis felineus | reverse complement strand
GTAGGCACCTCGGAATGATTGTAGTAAGCTAGCACTAAGTCCCTTCCCCATCCACCTTTATTCTTTCCTTCACAATAAGGCTTTCAAATAAATCATGGTTGTACGGCAGTGGAGGATCAGTGTTGAACACTGATGTCATGCTGTCGATGATGATGATGATGCAGAGGCTGCTGCAGTTCCTATGACGCTCTAGGTGCTCTTTTACAACAGACTGAAGGCTGATATCGTAGTTGCTGGTGACATGAACGCCCAGGCAGGCCTGTCTAGCAGGTTTATGTCTGTGCTGGAGACAACTGTTGTGATTCGAAAGTAGTGTCCATCTTCAAAAAAGTTGCTCATAGTGTGTGTAGTAACCGCGCAGAGGCGTCACTGAACACTGAGGATCAGCTGGATTTCGACCGGCGTCGACTAAATCTCTACATCCCCAAGTGTTGGTGACAATCTTGGTGTTCTTTGATTTCAAGGGTGTCTTCGATTGTGTCGATCGGTCGGTGCTCTTAACAACACTTACTTAACGGGATTGCCTCAGAAGTTTATGAACTTAATCCGTCTCCTATATTCACGTACTTCGGGGTGAGTGTATGATGCGCTCTCCAAAAGCTGCCTTACAAAAAGGATGCCCACTCCCCATTCTTTTTAACTTCGTCATTAATCAACTAATGAGGCGAGCGCTATGTCCAAACCCGGTGTCCAAATCACTTCTGGTGAGTACCTTGTCGATATAAAGTACGCAGACGACATGGTTATCATCTTTGAAGACGAAGGCCAAGCACGAGCTCTGTTGAATAAAGTGACCACCATCATACCATCTTTTAGCATGCACCTTCGTATTGTAAAGTCGTGCTTCAGAACCTGCAGTCACTGAGCCTGTCCTTTGCATTCCAAGGAGAAGCAGTGGAGTTCTGGATACCTTGGTAGTTGTATTCGCTCTGACTGAGGTATCTCTAATTAATTCAATGCACAAATCTCAGGCCGGAATCACTTGTGGCATCAAAAGGCATATCACTGGGTCTCAAGGGTCGCATGTACCAGGCTACACTAAAGGTTGCGTTGTATGGTTGCGACACATGGCTTCTGCGGGCAGATGATGTGAAGCGTCCTCGTGTTTTTGACGACCGCTGTCTCAGAAGCGTTGGTGTCGGATGGCATCAACAGATTCGTAACGAGGTAGTTTGAAAGCGGGTGTTTGGTTGTGTGGCAGGCACTTCAGTCGCGGAAAACAGCGCCATCAGCTGCAGTGACTCGGCCGTGTCCATAGTATTCCGAAACATGGTCTATTGAGATGAGTGTTGTTCTCCGTGCATCCTTCAAAATGACAAAAGGATGCGAAAGGGTACGAGGAGTTTAGATTGTTGTTAGTGCAGTCCGCCTTCCAGGACGGGATCCACATCACCTGCATTTGGCTGGATACCTTGGAAGAAATGGCTGCCAATCGATGTCATTGGCCTTCATGCTGTCAGTTTCTTTCCAGATTATTTGATTGAGCGCTTGGAGGTGTGAGCACCTCAGAATGCTTGCTGTAGGCTAGCACCAGGTGCCTCCCTCATCCACTCCTCTCTTTTTCACTCTTTACATATATTTAAATGCTGCGTTTTTACGGCCATTAAGCATCATTGTCAACATTGATGTTGCTGTCTCTGATGATGATTACCTGGTAGAGCAATTATGCAGTAACCTGGAAGTCGCTGGTGATGAATCCATTCTAGACGTGTACCTGATCAATGTGTGTATAGGTGCTACTTGAGGGCGTGAGATGGCTAAAAGGGGGGCAAGATGGCTCAATTGTTAGAGCGCGAATTCACTGACCGGAAGGTCCGTGGTTCAAACCTGACCTCTGCATCTCGACTTCTCCTGTCTATGCTTGGGCAACCTGGCAATATCCCATCCCGCCCTCATCCATCTCGGGTGGCATGGTAGCTAAGCACCGAAAGGGTGTTACAGCTGAACGATTTTTTTGTGACCTATACTGCAGAATGTCCATTTGTATTCACAGTCTTTTCAGGTTGGTCAATGTGTAGAAGTCAGTCGAACACAGTCTTCTGGTCTGCCATACTAAATGATGAAGCCTGTGTCAACTTGTTCCCCAAAAGTTGAAGTGCTCTGGTAGCCGTACGCCGGTCTTCCCTTTCCTTCGTTTAAATTTCCAATCGACAGGTTTTGTTTGTAGACCCTTCATCCTATTTCTTTTGAGTTCCCTGATGGTATCCAAATCCGCATAGGCCCAGATTCACATTGATAAAAGTTTTTTCATTCCACAACAGTCGTCGCTTAGGGCCTTCATCGGATAACCTTATTTGCTGCATTCGTCAGGATGGGTAACCGAAACTGTCAATGCTCTCCTTTGTCTTTCTTATCTTTCACTCCCCGCCCCCCATTTAATGGACACTCCTCCGTAGGCTGTAGTTGTGGACCGTCCACTGGACACTACATGCACCCTACCATTCGTATCCTCCGCAGTTCCGGCCGCACTGCCCTGTTTGCTTCGTTTTTTTTCATGCTAATCTTCAAGCTAGCAGCCTTCTGGTATTTCGGACGTTGGTAGACGTTTTATACCTTTGAAGACAGGGTACAGAATTCAAACAAACTACTCTAACTTACATCACCTTCGTTATCTGCACATTACTGACTGAATTTCAGACGATTCCACAGCAGTTTCTGACATTTATGCCGGTTAGCCGAGGTCAACCCTCCAACCGAAATGGTCTTACTCATTTGATAGGTCGCTTATACTCTTTGAAGCCTTTTACGGGGTGAGGTAGTTGGCTCAAACTTGGCACGGAGCAATAACGATAAAAGTCTGTTGCAGTGGTTTGCTGATCACCATCTATTCCTCAGTAATACTTTGTTTGGCCGCCATGTCTTCACCTCGCCGCATGAAAACGCCTCTAGATAAGGAACTATCGGAATCACAGATTCAGCTGATATTCAACTGAATCTTTTTTAACATCAAGTTAATTTTCAAATGAACACAGGCCCACTTACGTACAGTTTGGTGTTCAGTTAAGGAATGAGGTAGATGAAAGCTCGGGGACCACACCCACGTGGCGAACCCCAAGAAAGGCGAAGCAGGCATTGGGTTATCGTGGAGATTTCATCGATCTTCTATGCAGCATTGTTTCTGGATTTATGGACTATTCAGCAACAAAAGTCGCGCCTGATAACGGGCGTCCAATTAAAAAAATTGGGACCCGAACTGCCTTACCGAAGTTAACAGCAATACCAGTAATGAGCTGACTGCTTTGATGTAAAACCACTACTTACTTCACTTGAAAGCGAATGTGCTCGAGATGGCTCTGTGGCTCTGTGGCTAAGGCGCGAGCTTTTTTACTGGAACGTCCGTGATTCAAACTCAGCCGCAACGTCTCGACTGCTACTGTGCAGGCCTGAACGACATTGTGGTATCTTAGGCGTCGTGTTTCTTTCGGGTGGCATCGTAGCTTTGCGCCGAAAGTGTGTTACAGCTGAACGATTATTGTTGCTTTTATTGACCTGGTGGATCAGACTTGGATCGAGCAAATTAGCTCGTGAGGTGGTTGTGGAGTGCGAAGAATTCACCTCGAATCTCGATTATCCTTCTCACCTGGTAATCACAGTAATCTTCAAAGTTGACATTACGAATTGCTGAGTCTTGACTGATCTCGAGATCTCCGGTCTGTAGTAAAAAGTAGTTCAGCAGACGTCTGGAACTTTCCGCCCATTGCTTCATCTCGTTATGATTCCGGGGAAGCTCTCTGTTTTCATCATGCAATAAGTTTTTTAGACTGAAATTTCCATGGCGTCACACGTCTAAGACTAAGAAGCTTCCGCAAGTTATCGACGTTCGAAATGGACTGTGTCCAGAAGACCGTGTGGCCTTTCGTCAGGGCATGTGAAAGTTAGTCGCTCTGGCGGACGAGCTTCCTATGGTCTTCAGTCTTTGCATTCTCGCACCTAGCGTAGGTGATCCACCCTGTTCGCATTACTTTTACACTATGCACAACGCACCTTCTAGGCTCCATAATATTGCAGCACCTAAATCCACCACACAGGACGCAAGTCTGAAAATTACCATTCGGTTTGAAACGCCGGTCCCTCAGTGGCAACCACTCGTCAGAGCCGCTGAGAGTGGTCCTTCTTGGGAGGTTGTTTTTTTTTGGGGAAATCGACGAAACGCCCTTTATGTTCGACAAACGAATTGTCCCTGAATAAAGTAGCTGTTTTGAAGCAGTTTGTTATTTGCTTTTCTATACTTCGTCCATTTGAGCCCGTTTGAAGTAGACTTTCCACATAAGGATTGCTGAAATTTGAACGCTTCTTGGAGCTGGAACGCGTATTTTCCGCGAAAGCTTAATAATTGAATCAGGTGCCGAACGACTTTCCCCGTGGACTTGTTTTCAGTTTTGACTATTAGTTCTCTTTCCTCGAACTGTGTGATTAATCGTCCTCGGATATATCTGTCAAGTAAAAAACCCTACGGTATACCGCTCATCATAGTTTTCTTGATACACCAGAGTCGGAATATTAGCCGACTATCGAAATCCTCGAATTCGAACGTTGTCCAGCAGGAGTATTAGCTTTCACCTCACATTCATGCTACTGGAATGCACAATCTTGATTCTAAACTGAATGGAACCAGACCGAATTATCTGCGGTTTGGTATTTTCGTGTGTCTAGATTATCCTGATTATTGGCTTGTATTTGTTTGCTGACTAATTTGAACATGGAGTTCACCTCGAGACACGGTCAGTCAGGAATTTTTGGCAATATTCTTTTAGGAAACACTTGCCCCCGTTATCGTGCAGTTTGGGATACGTTCGGGGACATTATCATCCACTCCCATTTATAATTTTTTAGGCTGCGTAAGGACCTGTGAACTTGTATTTGCTCAGTGTGCCAAGTGCCGCCTCGGTCATTTGCCTTTTCCTAAGGAGATGGGATTCGTAAACGTTTCATCGTTATTGGAAGGGTCATCAGCAGTGCGTTGCTAAATAGCGCCGCGGCGAGTTGTTTGCCATGAGCAGCGAACAGGCCACAGAAGCTACCGGTATTGCATACCTTCGCTGTTGGTTTGCTCGGATGTATACCATGTGCTATTTCGGTTATTCTGCCAGGTGACCTCTAGCGGAATCGGATGAGGTGATTACTAGACAGTTTGATATTTTAGCTATGATAAACGCAAAGCGTTTGTCTTGTTCTCCTCGCCCTCGGTTCGGCATACCACGCAATAGTTACCTTTCTCGTCAAGGACAGATCACCGGTGCCTGAAGTGACTACGTGTTGCAAGACTTCAACGGCACATCTGGGGTCGGACACGAACCGCTAACCTCCCGCCTACTGGACGGTGCTGTACCAACTGAACTACAAAGGACTGTTTCTCTCCGTCAAGCTTCTACACTTTGACCTCGCAGCTGATTCGCCACAGCACCGCCTAATGCATTACCAGTCGATATCTATTAGTGTCATTAGTGAGCCTCCTTGTCTGACTTCCACAGTGGCTTAGACTAATCTTCCACGAGCACTCGAAGGGCTTTGGGGAAAATTGTTAGGAGGCAAAAGATGGTCCGGTGGAGCGTGACGTGGACGAGGAGGCACGCTCATCTCCATACCTACCGAATCCCCTTTTACTTTGTAATATATATATATATATATATATATATATATATATATATATAAGCACCGAACGCGAACTGACTGTCGAAAAAGTATAAACCTTTGAAGGTTTTTTGCCTTCATCAAGTGCTGTTTAATCTCCCTCTGGTCAGCGGAGGGTCCTGTGGTAAGCACACGAGAACTTCAGTGCCCTAAAATATACATTGTCCCTTATTGAGGGTTATCCAGCTTGCAAAGGCAACCGCTCTGGCATTTAACGATGATAATATTACTAAATACCCATTTGACTACGAAATGCGCCGGAAAGCGTTAGCTTCTAATCCTGGTGGACGCACATTCTTGATTTTACTTCGCTCCAAAAAGCGTTCCTGTTTCGATCCCGAAGCACATTATTGAGACGTGTCGAAGATAATCATTTGTTCGATACATCCTGCCGTTAACTCGCTGACGTTTCAACTGAATAAACGTAAAGGAACAGAAGGCACGCTTGTGGAAAAGTAGCAGGACCTGGTTGGACCACGTGGCCATCAGCCACCGATGGAGAGCCACAACTCAAGACTGTCGTTCCTTCTGGGGCACACCACTTGATTCCGATCACGCCATGGTGCGTGCACGCCTGACAGTTCGCTTCCCTTCAAGTCCTCACAAACTAGCAAGAAGCATGCCAATCCACTATCTTCGAAGAACGACCATAGCTCAACAGTATCGATCAAAGGTAGCACAACTACTCTCCACATTAAACCAATACTGTGGTGGCAGTGAGCATGTGGATGAAGCGTGGCAAAATGTGAAAGGAGCTATGCTAGCGGCGTTCAGTGCTGTCTGCCCGACCTCTCCGATTCGACCAAATGACCACTGGATTTCGGCGAGATCGCTATCCATGATTGGTGCCAAGAAATCCATACCAGCAGGCAACGAGTACGATGGCGCACGCAAATCCCTCAAACGCCAAATAGTGAAGAGTCTAAGGGAAGACCGAGAGCTGTGGTGGACATCGAAAGTTCGGGAGCTGGAGAAGGCTTTTGCTGCGGGAAACAGCCGTGCCCTGTATCAATTGATACGATCGACTGGCCCTAGGAAAGCAACGGTCAGCGAAACGATTAGTGAAAAAGATGGTTCATTAATTCACTCGCAAAAACGTCGACTGGAAAGATGGGCCGAACATTTTGAAGAACAGTTCAGCTGGCCTCTTGCAACACAGACTGGAGATAGTGCATACGGGCGAATGGAATGTAAACCTTGATCGCCCGTCGGAAGAAGAAATAAAGTACGAAATATCCGTGCTAAAACGTGAAAAGGCATCAGGACTGGACGGTCTCTATCCAGCCCTCTTCAAACAAGGCGGAGAATCCCTGGTGACCCATCTGACAAAGCTTATTAGTGCTATATGGAACGAAGAGAAGGTGCCTGCAGAATGGGGCATGTCGACACTTATCCCTGTCTTCAAAAAAGGGTACGCGGATGCTGTGTGAAAACGACCATGGCATCAGCCTGTTAGCTGTGGCATCGAAGGTGCTCTCTGGTCTTATCCTTCGAAGGTTGACTGAACACAGGGAGAGACAGATCCGTGAAAGCCAAGCTGGGTTCCGTCGTGCAAGAGGATGCATCGATCATATCTTCACCCTCCGACAAATTCTGGACAGCGACACTGCTTCCAGCAACCAACAATGGTTGTGTTTCTTGATCTGAAAGCTGTTTTTGACTCTGTGGACCGTCAGGCACTATGGCAGTGTCTATGGAGCAAAGGTGTCCCCCATGAATTCTTGACCCTCCTTAAGGCGCTGTACGCCAACTCCCGCGGCCGTGTGAAGGTTTACGGGAAGCTCTTCTGAGTTCACCACATCAACTGGTGTCAGACAGGGCTGTCCTCTTTCACCTTTCCTCTTCAACTTCGTCATTGATACGATCACGGAAGACTCACTATCAGCCTCTAATGCATGTGGGGTCGAAGTGCTCCCGGGGCGTCCGCTCACAGATATCGAGTACGCAGACGACATAGCTCTTCTGGGATCTGACCCCGTGGTAATGCAAACAATATTAAATAATCTAAATAATTCTGCCTCACGGTTTGGCATGCGCTTCACACCTGCAAAGTGTAAAGTGCTACTGCAAGACTGGGTGGGCTCGAACCCTAGCCTCATGCTTGCGGATGAACCGATTGAGGTACTAGACAAATTTGTTTACCTGGGCAGCTGTATCAGTCCCGGTGGTCTCACGAAAGATGATATTTCCATCCGGATTGGGAAGGCCAGAGCAGCTTTTATGAATCTGCGTCACCTGTGGCGTAGGCGTGACAGCTTATCCGTCAAGGGTCGAGTTTACAATTCTGCGGTCTACTCCATACTACTATACGGATCAGAAACCTGGCCGTTGCGCGCCGAGGACATCAAAAGACTTTCAGTGTTTGACCATCAATGTCTTCGGAGCATTGCCTGAGTCTGTTGGGAACACCGGATAAGCAATGCTGAAGTACGTCGAATGGTATTCGGGAGAAATAACTCGCCCTCGATAGATGAACTGATCACACTGTATAGATTGCGCTGGCTTGGCCACGTGCTGCGTATGCCAGTCGGTCGACTTCCTCGAAGGGTTCTTTTCGCACAACCACGTGAAGGGTGGAAACGAGTGAGAGGCGGTCAAACAATGACTTGGCAGCAACGTGTGAAAGCCATTACCAGCAAACTCAGCTGCGCTGGTCATGGCCGTCTTCCTGAATGGGGACACCGAGACGGGCCACATCAATGGTTGGAGACATTGTCAGACATGGCCCAGTCGCGCCCTCAATGGTGCTCGTGCATCCAAGCTATTGCCTTCAATGCATAGCTCCCTTTCCAATCCCCCCACTTGACAGTCCACTGACAGTGCTGTATTCACGCACCAATTTATCAGGCGCCGCCTCCAATGTGCAGCTACTTACCCCACCTCCCCAAATCATCGGTGAACGAAACCGTGACAGCTACAACATTTGTACGACAAGTACGCTTTCCTTACAGCTGACAATGAGATGAGGAAAAGTAGCAAAGATCATGTTCCTTGAACGTCTACTGTGATACCAACGGTAGATGGTCAACCGTTCGAAGGTTATCGGTTGCAGGTAAAGTATCAGTGGTGTAAAGGTATAAGACTAAACGAATGCTGCTTCCGTGCTAAGCCAAGTTACTGCGTGTTGATGACAATCTGATGGATATAAGCACGCTGATACAGGATCTACATTTACGGGTTCCAAAACTCATAGGTGAAACGTCAATCCCAATGTGGTTACTTTAGTCTGTGTCGAGTACGTCAGATCCGAAAGGAGAAACGGTGGTTTCAAGCAGTTACTGTTAAACACACGGGACGATTGTATCGTGCGGACTCGGAATTTCTCTCCCTGTTGAGGTCAACGAGAACCGGTGAAAGTGGGTGGATAACTGCGTGGATTTTGTAGGATTTGGATGTTGCTGCTGCTGTCAGCCTCTAAGCGTGTGTGACAGATAGGTTGGTATTTCATATTTGCTGATCTGTACACCCTCGCATATCCGGAGTGCGGCGAACCTTCGACCGCTTTTGGAACGCAAACAGCGGACGATCTCGTCATCCACAGTAACGTTCAGAACTATAGTAGGCCGGAGCTATCTATCAGCCTCAATAGACCGAAACGAGTCGAATACATTTTCACTCCAGGTACCTCGATGTGGTTCGAGCTCATTTTGGGTTTAGTTGATTGAAATTCCTTGTTTCGGCAACTCGCATGCTGTCCAAACAGTTCCGGACACCAAAACTTTAGGATATTTATCCCTCCACACCCTTTGATTTTTCATATCACATACTCATGTTTCTTCGCTGCTGACCTTTACTACCTCTTGCTTTTCACACATCCTAACCCCCTTGCCCCTTTTTTCCCTTGTTGCACAGAGCCTATTGTGATAAACACCATATGAAGACGCTCAACACCGCTGATTTTGGCAAGGTTATGAAACGCGCTTTCCCCAACGTGAAGCCTCGGCGACTTGGTCAACGGGGTCAGTCTAGGTGAGTGCTGTACCCGTAAATTGTCTGCTAACAGCGTATGTGATCACCGCACCTTCTTATCCAGTGTGCATATGTGGTTGTCGTTTGACGGGCATGCCTGAACGCTCTTGTTCCCACGCTTGGTCGGGGTTCAAACCTTCTGATCCAGTCGCATTTGTTTTTGGTTACGGTCTCTGTCTAGGTCGCCGGCGGGCATGCGTGTTCACGACTGCTCCCACCTGTCTCCGTTTGGTCACTTATGTCCAGCGTCTTGGTTTGTCATCCCACCATTTCGTTTATGTCGGCCAAACCGCTGTGACCGTAGTGAAGTTGTGTTATGTGCCATCCCACCTCAGTAAATAGATTGAGTCAGTGGGGCTTGTATTCTCACTTGCAACAAGGT
This sequence comes from Opisthorchis felineus, assembly GCA_004794785.1. NCBI lineage: Eukaryota > Metazoa > Platyhelminthes > Trematoda > Opisthorchiida > Opisthorchiidae > Opisthorchis > Opisthorchis felineus. The sequence goes on along the minus strand of SJOL01000719.1, from coordinate 1,431,882 downwards.
GGAATATAATTACCTGCCTACCAGGTGGCTAGTTCCATGCGGTTGAAGTAGTATACCTACAGTCTTTCTTGTTCGCATGCAACGATAGTCTGTCTGCATCGGTTTCTTGTTGGGTCTGTTGGGTATTACTAATCCTCCCAAAGGTAGTGTCACATATTTGCGTTTCCACGAACTACGCTAATGTGATTTTCATGGGATACTCAACTGAGTCCAAATGAATCACTCATGTATGCTGGAATTGCTTGTTTCACTTGGTACGATCGATATTTATAGAAAACCATACACGAGAGGTTCAGCTGGATTCGGTTGAATCTCCCGTCAAAACCAAGTTGGTGTGCAAGCGAGTGCATTTCGTGAATTTCGTTCAATTTGAGTTCAAGTAGAACACAAAGCTGACGAAAACTCGGGGACTGCGCCCACATGATGAGCCCCAAGAAGAACGAAATTGGCCGTGGGCCCTCCGGAGAGTTTTCAGCAACCTCATGAGTATCGTGTTTTCTCTAGTTACATTTTCGTTCCTTCGCTCTTGCAGACGACCTAATTTGTTTCCTAATACGTTTTCTCTATTCTTTCAGCATCTCCGGTTTTCTTTTTGGGTTGCCAAAACCACCATGTACTGTACCTACCGGTCCATAGTAGTCCCCAACGGAATTGAATTCGAGCGTTACGTCTCTTGTACCTTGTTGCTATGTTTTGATGTATTATTTTCGGTCTCGTTGATTTGGCTTCGGCTACTCATCTTATCATGTGGTTGAGTGTTCTCCGTTAGAGGTAACCCACGTCCCATGTTACGTTCGTGAACACTGAGCTGTTGGTGTGATTGCCTAATAAGGGTGCTTTTATCTTAGGTTTGCTCGCTGAAAATCGGTAACATTACGAATACTTCCTAAAATAGCCCGAATGCCTGCTGTCCACGAAGCAGAATCAGCAGCATAGTTGTGAAATTGGAATTAGTCTATGCACAATATCCCCAGCAATGCACGTCCTCTGTATTTCCAAGCGCAGATCGTAAGACAGCAGGAAGCATTAGGGGAACAGGACTGTTCCGTGACTCGGTGGCCGCCATATGGTTTGTACGCCGAATCTGCAACGATAAGTACTGATTAGGTATCAATGTTCTGTCCGTGGCATGTAAAACCGTTTTATGGCGGTATTCACGTGTCCTGTTGGTATTTTGCAAGAGGCCCTGGTGACACTAGCAGAGCGCCGTTAGCCCAGTTATCACACCCTGATCAACACTGCAGTGCCATGATGATAAAGAGGTGCGCTTTACGATGGATCCACGTATGAACTGCTGTGAACTGACTGGCAGAGTAGTTTCGCTCTTCATGCATTAATAGCTATCCTTTCAAACAGAATGTATCGTGTTCCAACACATGGATAGTGCAGCCGAAATTTTAGTTACTGAAGTAGTCCAACCGTTGGTGAGTGTCCATATTGTTCCAGAAAGGTTTGGAAAATAGACGCCCATGAGTAACGTTTTGTTGTTTATCCCCATGGTTGTCGACTAAGTGGTCTTTCGAAAGAAAAATCACTGTAATATTAATGACTTCATTCACAAAACTGCTGTGAGGCCATAATCTCTCCGCTTGATTAACTATCCATATTGTTCTGTGGTATGATTTTCAGTCAGTTGTCCCTTCATTGTAATCGTGCGTTTTCCCACCGTGCGGGATAATGACCCTGATGTTCGCTAGTCAAATTCGCTTTTGTCATCTGTCTCGCCACTTTGATCATCAGGGCGAAATATCTTTAGGATGCTTATCAGCTGTCCTACGTAATTACTTTTTATTCTTGCTTCTTTGCACGTGGTTTCATGGGCAGATGGTATGCAACATTCCAGATTCCTTGTCGCTTCGCCATGCCTGTTTTGTGGTACGTCCATTTTCTCATTTAGTCACGCATTTTGTTAGTCCATCTGCTTCAATCCTGGGAACCATCACATTCTGAAATCTTTCGCAGTTATGAACCCGCAACCCTCTCCCGGTGTAGCTCTAGGCCACCTTTGGTAATCCGCCCATCTGATCGCTGATCCCTCTTTCTCATAGCTTTTTTCGCCTACTTCCAAACAACAGCTTTAATCGTACCTACATCTTCCTACGGGGGCGGGTCCTTGCAGTCGCCCTTTTTGCAGTGTATAGATCTCCGGTATCCTCGCTCACTAGTTACATCTCGAGAAGTCAGCTGCTCATTCCCTGTCTCCACGTTGTCTTTTTCCAAGATATTGTTATGGTGGCATGAGGAAAAAAATGGAAGTTCAACCGCCATTTCTGCCAGACTTAACTGACGAGGCTCTCGGTATGAGTGCGCAAGGTCGTTCAACCACTTCTCCCGCCAGCAGTTCCGAGACAAGTGGAGAGCTTGGTTCGCATCGTCGCCGAATCTCCTCCACCAGTCCTTTGACCCGTCTGTTGTGTGCCAATGGATCAGAGTTGGATCACGCTGTCTGGGCTGATGAGCCTGGCATCCGAAGCGCTCTTGGTGTTCGCGGTTCGGTTGTTTCGGACGTTGCACATATTTTGCTAGAGTATGCTCAACAAGTTTTTGGTGTACAATTCCAATCTCTTTTCCACTTGGCGCAGCACCTGGTTTCCAATCGTTACGTGAACTCCCGGTCCCGGTATGCCTTCTCCCTAATCGCACATGCTGCTTCCACTCCCGCCTCGTCGCTCTCACCACCTCCCTCTGCCGCACTGGCAGAAGCACTCCAAAAAGGCACGTTTTGTCGTTTGTTGGTTTGTTCATGGCTTTTTGGTTAACTGTGCCTGCTGCTTTCGATCAATAAGTATAGCCGGAAATCCTTTTTCAGATTCAACTGAATAAATTCACGCTAGATTGGTCGCTGATCTTAGTTGATTAAGAAGGACCATTCGTCTCAGTTCCCCTGCTACCTGCTGGGTGTTAGGTTGACTGGTACTCATCGCAGAGCATACTGAACGTTCTGCTTACGATGGACGCTTTTACCCTGTCCACCTGTCATCTTCCACATTAAACAAAAACACCAACCCTGATCAGTTGCCTCATTTAACTGTCTAACGCGGTCACTCTGCAGCTGGATTTAGTTCCGCGCGACAACGACAACCCCCTGTCACAGCAAGTTCGAGTACGTGGCAAACGCCTATTAATACTTCCAACCTATGTGGAAGGTGTATTACCACAAACATCGTTTTGTCGTTGGTGTGTAATTTGGCAAACCTACGGCTACTTGGGTCCGTTTTTGCAGTGGATTCTGCAAAGCGGATGGAAAGGACCTTCAGCGTTTCACCATTGTCTTAGTCTGTCGGGAACGTACGATCAATGAAGCCGGGATGGTTTTCCGTCGAGGTAGCTTCCCGTCGACAAAGAAGCTAGTCGCTCTTCATTCCGCATTCCAGATGACCGTCTGTTTCTTGGAAAATTTTGCACTCAGTCGTATCGTTAGCGGGAATGCCCTAAGGAGGTCTGGTAAAAACCGGACAACGAAACGTTAAGATTCTGACTAGCAACATTTGCGTTTGTGGCCCTCATCTCCCCCGCGACAACTCATAAGCAGAGGCACCGACGGACGATCCAGTCACGTGATCGATGGAATCTCTGTGGCAGGTTTGTCTTTTCCAGTGCACAGCTGTCTCCTCCCCGTCAGTGAACAAGAATGTGACCACTAGGACCGGTTCATAGCCGAATGACTGAACTGAGCACATTCATAAGCCGGTCCACACCCGTGCTCTACATTCGAACGCGCCACACTGATGTGTTCAATTTCGACACTACTCATATTTCCTCTGATATCAAGATACAAACAGGCTGATCGTCATTCAAATAGTTCTGTTTTTAGCCGATCACGCCTCACTTGCTTCCGTCCTTTTACCGATATACATGTCGTTTCTCCGTCAGGTCTCCCCAAATCTGCGTTTGATCGCGTGAGTAACGGCCGTCGGAAATCAGGTAGTGATCGGCCACCCTACTTGAAGCCGGAAGAAAGTAGTAAGTTTCCACCCGGACCCGAAACGGAATGCCTTCGTGACCATGCTTCCGCTCGTTTCATGATATGTCCATCGTTTTACAGATGTTATTAGTATCAATAATAATGATTATGATAGAATTCACAACCACATATTGTATTCGAGCCAGCAAGCCCAGCTAATCACCCGGCGGACGTGTTGTTAATGATACATCGTTGACTTATTGGGGTACAGTCACACTGAGGTCACGCATAAGTTTGGATAGTTTCGTGGTTCTAGTTCACTGCCAGATTGATTCTTCTATAAACCTGTCTAACCCGTCAGGGCAGTAAAAAAAACTTTGGTTGGTCCAGTCAAATCTCCGTTATGGCCCTCATAGAATCAGTACCCACATTTCTGGTTGCAATAATGGGACCAAACCGGTGGGTAGCTTTACATCTAGCTGCATTTGAATTCATTGACAGATATCGGGTTAACTTCCCCCCCCCCCAAAGTATCCACCACAAGAGTGATAGTTTTCGACCCATCAGCCGTAGGGTAACCTCCTCACCGCGTGCTTCTCACAGGTTACACGACAGCTACTAGATGAAAGGACACCGCAGATGAGTGATCGAACTCTTTGATATCAAGCAACTCACTCCTGTTTTTCACCATTCATCCTAGTAGCACATAACCGAACTTGGGTTCCCTCGGTTACTAACGTCCCCCATCACCCTATCCATCCTCGTGTTTAATTTTTTGGTCACTTGAAAGGACGTCAGTTTAACCTGACCTGTTTACCGGTTTGTAAGCTTCACTCATCGTATACTGAAAATTTAACTCTTTTTGGAAAGCCAAGAAATGGAGTTTTATCGTCGTTGGGATTCGTCAATTGGCGGCACTGTTTACCTCCCACCAGAACCTGCAATCCCGGAAGGTAGTTGAACTCCATCATCATCAGCTGTAAGAACCGCGTACTTGTCATACAGTGGTTGTAGCTGCCACCATTCAGCTGGCTGATCAGCAGTGCACCAAAACTGCGCTTCGAATGGATACAGCGCTACGTAGTTTGTGCTGGTAATGATGACTTCCTGCATAATGGTTTCACTGCATCTGATTTCGATTCTCTAAAGTGATTCTTCGGGGCCTGTGCTATTTAACTGAAAAATCGTGTGATCATCTCAAAACAACTGATTTCACCGATTTCATGGTTTCATTGTTCCAAACTCGTTTTATTTGACAGCACCCTCCACAAGTGACTTATCACGGACGCCTACCCGACACGCCCAAGTTCCAGGTTCGCCCGTTCCAGTTTCCACACCGACGGCACACCACCCTGTAACGGCTTCTGCCCAAAGTCCGTTACTAGGTGGCACAAACCGTGGGTTTTCTACGGACGCTACACCATCAGCCTCCCTTTCAGACCTCAGTTCGAGCCATCTCCCGCCCTGTTCAACCCCGCAACCGTCGTATCGTCCATACCAAGCCAACTTCTCACCCCAGACTTCATTACCGGCCTCTTGTTTAGGCGGTGGCTTATATGCTGCTGCGGCTGCCTTAGCCTCGCAAACTGGCGCGCCATCGAGCTGTTCCCCGTATCTTTTCAACTCTGGACGTGTAAGTCGTGTGGTTGTCCGTTGTGCCTTACTTTGTATTTCGGAAGGTCATTCATTCTACGGCACTGAAGCGCTAGTGCTGCTGTCAGCAATGATCTTTCAATTACCATAAAACGTTTGCATCGGTGATCGATTACGAGACCAAGGAAAGTTGATAATCTCTGTGGTTAGTCACCAACACAAATCCAGCGGAGAAATTTTTGCTAAAGTGTACCCAATTCACTTGAGAGAAACCCTATTGTTGACCAAATAGAAGGGAGCAGCAGGTTCCTCATCTCAATGTGCAGACTTCACTGACTTTCTTTAATTGGACACCACATAAAAACACTTTTCGTCTCCATCGGACACCTTGTTCCTGATTCCATTCCTCCTGTCTGTAAATTTCAAAACACTGGAGGCATTCGTTGTCAACCGCTTCAGCTTTGCCATCTTCCGTTCACACAATCCCCTCGGTTTATAGGCCAATATCCATCCATCACATCCCCCCACCGAGGACGTTATACATCATGACGTGAAGTTAAATTTGGTGACCCTATACGTAAAATCATCCGAAAAATTAGGGAGAAATCGGGTAGTATTTCACTCGAACTATAAACATTTTTCTTCATCAATATTGTTAGGTTGTGGCCGTGCAAACCGTCGTACCGCACTCTCCTCCATTCTCTTCACATCGTTTTGAGTCCAGAACAACTATCTTGAAATAGCAATGTACTGCGTGAACAGTCACCTGTTTATATGTGATCTTGTGTTATCCGCTGTGTTTCATTGCATGCTTTAGCCGGCCTAATCAGCTACCTAGGCTGCAGATATATGTCCATTGGCAGCCTATTCAGCCATTTTCCTCAGCAATCAGTTGCCTTTCAGCGATTGCGCAGTGGTCCGTTCGGTTTTTCATGGTCCGAATCCACTCAGGTTTTATTGCACGAGTTCAGCTCTCCTGGCTTCCAGGCGCCACATGGTACCTGTTCACCGAGTTAATGCCACGACCAAATGAGTTGACTTGATCGCTTCAGTAGGTATGGTTACATCCTCATTTGATAACGACGGTATTGTGTTACACATGACCCCACTGGAATTTCACTGTGCTTTTGGTGGGTAACCATGGTTCGCTGTCAATTCGCATACGCATATTGAAACACGAGCTCATGTCCGGTACCCATGTAGCTGGTCAAGCACCAGATGGCTACTGGGTCAATTTGTCTTAATTATCGTTGAAAGAGTCTTGTTCACTGGTCGATTTTGGTAGCCTTCAACATGGAGTTGGGTTATCCGTGCGTCGATCCGCTGTTTGCTTTAATGCTACCTAAGATGGATCTCGTAAGTAGGACTGCTTCCAGTTACTAAACACGGCAACAATCAACCGGGAAAGTTGGAAAAAATGCAGGACGCCGTTAGCCAATGGAGGTCCACGTAGGCCTTGTCCTAGAAAGCGGACGCAAGCCAACGTCACCCAAATGTTCCCTGATATTCTTTACCCACGCTTTTCGTACAACACGTCGCTCGCCTTTTCCTTTTTGCGTTTAAGTTCGGCACGGAAAAGAAACTCTTCCTAGTAGACGATAACTTGGCATACATGGCAGGTGTTGGATGCAGTCCCCTGGCATAACCGGGCACGCGCTTTCTAACCACCTGATTGTAAGGTCGCTACTACCACTTCTCCGTGACCTTCTCGGTCAAGGACCTAAATATCCATTCGACTCTCTACTTGCGTCGTTTCTAAGACCCACACTACAGCATAACCCACGCTGAGTCCATTGCATACTTCCTTTCAATCCGAACTGTGAGTCAGTCAGCCATAAGACACCGAAGATCCTCAAATCTAAACTTTCCGTTTGGAATTTTATTTGCCGGTGACATTCTTTTTAAAGGGATGCTCAGTCACCTGTCGTGACTGGAACAATAAATAAAAAATACATCGTTCAGCTGTAACACCCTTTCAGTGCCTAGCTGCCATGCCACCCGAAGGAAGCGCGAGGGCTAGGATACTACCAGGTTGCCAAAATCTAGACAGAAGTAGTCGAGATGCAGAGGTCGGGTTCGAACCGCGGACCTTCCGATCAGTAAATTCGCGCTCTAACCACTGAGCCGTCTCACCCCCGGAACTGGAACAATAAGATGCCGCTGCATCCGGCCTTAGCTTAAACCACCTTCTGTAGTCTTCCACGTACTTGAGATGATTTGCACCAACACGGAATGCCTGCAGTCCAGCTTTACTCATGTTCGTGCCAGTCGCAGTGTATTTCCTCTAGGTCAAAACTAGGAATACATAGCGCTTAATCAACGTTGTATTGTTACTATTACCAGTGTTATTGCCTCGTCTCTGGCACACGTGTTCAGTAGTGTAACCAGACGAGTTAGCCATTCAAAGCATCGTGCTGTTCTACTTGTTCTGGTCGGTGGCTCGCCAATCGTGTGTTTGGATGTGTCCAGACGGGTGTGTTCCGGCGTATGCCGGTGCTGTGGCAGTCACCTCATTCACGTACTCTGCGTTGATGTTCAACTTGGTTGGGAGCAGAATGCGATTTCGAAATCCAGACGAGAGTTCTTTGGTTTAACTTTGATCAAATTTCACAGAACTCTGCTGTATCGCCCGTCGCATTGTGAGCAGCTTTAAATTGATTTCCGTTTTCCACTGATTCATGGTACTTCCTTCAAATTATCAGGGTGATTCCTCCGCGTTGAAAAATTCCTCTGCAGCCGTCGCCCTGGCAGCTGCCGCGGCTGCTGCTGCACGCCAAGCGGGTCTTCCACATTTCACCTCAAACTCCGCACATTCGGGTTATTCAGCATCCATGGGCATCATTCCTGGTCGTTCCTCTCCAATACCACCTGCCTCTCAGTTTGATGTACTCACACCACCAACGGCTCATAAGGAAAAGGCAACAAGGTTCGTTTGCCGTTCGTCTTGTTGGTGAATTGAATCGATTACACTCTGAGTGGTTGCTTCACTAAAACAGTTTGCTTTCTGTCTATAGTTTCCCAACACCGTCAACACCTGGTTCTAATCCATCTGAGACTCCCTACCATCAGATTGCTGGATATCATTCTCCTGTGGGGGGCAGTGGTACCATTTATGCAGCTCACCAACAAACCCCGCCCTACACTTCATTGCAACATACACCTGCCCCTTTACCTCCCGGGGTTGGAGCTCGAAGTCCATACACACCTACGGCTAATCCTGGGACCGGAGTTTCCGATACAACTCAGTCGACTTTCAAACGAAGCATCCCGCCACACCCAGTGGAAGCTCCTGGTGCATACGAACCGTCGGTAAGTTTCGTTGACTGTCTTTGCAAACAGAATAGTTCCCATTAAAACGTCTCGATCCCTGCCGACGGACAAATCAAATGAATTACGAACGACTCACTGCTGCGAACTGTTTTTTGCTGGGCTTTGTTCTGGAACGCCCGGTCGTACCTGCCTCTCACAATACGATAGCTGTTCTTCGATTACCTACTGTTGCTAGGGTGAAACCTTGGCACGAATTTCATAATCCTAATAGAATGCAGAAGCGTCAGTATTCCATTTTCAACAGCCTCCTAATGAGCGTATTCGAGCTATCAATACTTCGATATATCGTTGAAGACGCACCACGCATTTGCTTTTAAAACTTCGTGTGGTTCATAACCACGTTTCTCAATGATAGCCTTATTACCTGTTTCTCCAGTTGTTTTTCCAGCCACGCTATTACGCAGCCTCCATAACTTCGACATGCAATATTTTCGTTTTTAGCCTCGCTTCCATCTTGGTGGTCAGAGTCCGAATAAGCGTGCTCGTTATTTGTCCACCGCTTCTGGAGGATCTAGCGGGACAACTCCACTTTCAGCTGAATGTCCGCCGCTCAGTAGTGGAAGCACTGCTGATAGTATGGATGCACCGTTCGGTGATCCCTCCAGCGGCATGGCTCATGGGAGTGTGTCATCGTCGTCTCCAGCCAGTAGCGCTGGAAGCAGTGCCAGAGGTGCCTCACAGCAACCAGCTCCTTTGTCTATGGGACCGGGCTACGCCAGTCAGCTTGGAACTGGCGAATCACAATCAGGAACTATTGCGTCACCTTACTACTCCAGCAGATACGAAGGCCTGGAAATGAGGAGTCCAGCGCCCCACCACCACCATCAGCAAATGGATAGAGTGAGCAGGCTTCCAAACATGACTGCTACGTCGCTCGACTCTTCCCTCTGGGGGGTAAGTTATAGTGATTTATATTTGTGTGTTGATGAATACTTTCGCAAATTTTCCCATCACCCTCGTAATCCATCCTGTCGTCTTTCAGAATTCCAGTGTGAATCGCAACGCGAACAAAATCTCAGTGACACCAGGTAGTACAACTGGTCAGCAAGGCTATGGACCAACTACCACTGATGCGCGCCCATCAGGCACAGTTTTTCGGCCACCTGTAACTCCTTTCATTTTGGAGCTGGAGGAGGATGACGACTTGACAAACATGCCACGTTTAGGTGCATCTCCAGGACCTCAGATACCCCCAAGCTCACCGACGGAATTCCTTCCGTTTTACTCCGAGGCCGCTTCGAAGTCTGTTCAGGCTAAACGAAAATTATGTGGATCTCACACCACAAAAAGTCGGCCAGGCTCCGAAGGTGAAGAATGTGGAAGCGGCACGGGTTCCAGTTGTTCACCAGGAGGAGCTTCTGTGGGGACAGATAGCAATGAATTTCGCACTTTCGTGAGTTCTCATTTGGAAACACCTCCATCTTCCGCACTTATGCCATCTGCTACTGGTCAGCTGTGCTCGGACAGTTTGGTATCGCCGGATTCTCCCACGTCGGACAATTCGTGTGACAGGACGTTGACCAACTTCGATCAGTACGGCGAAGTCAACACTCCTCCTATGCCTGAAGGTTTAGCCTCTGCGCCATCACCTTCCGACATGTTGGCAACCGATTCTCTCGTACAACAAAGTGAGTAAATTGTTCATCTTTTCAGGATTGATATACTTCCCGTTTTATCGATCTCTTGCAAACACGTAGAATTCTGTTCTGAACATTCGGCCGCTACGAAACGCGTCTTTGTTTTAGTAAGCTTGAACACCCACACAGTGAAGCTGTTCGTCACCATTATCAGATGTAAGAACCGCGTGCCTGTCGTACAGTGGTTATAGCTGTCACAGTTTCGTTCACCGATGATTTGGGGAGGTGGGATAGGTAGCTGCGCATTGGAGGCGGGAGCTGATATAATTGATGCGTACATGCAGGGTTGTCAGTGAACTTTTAAATGGGGAGATTGGGAAGGGAGCTATGCATTGAAGGCAGTAGCTTGGATGCACGAGCGCCATTAAGGGCGCTACTGGGCCATGTCTGACAATGTTTCTAACCATTGATGTTTCCCGTCTCTTGAGATCACTTAAAATTTCCATCCCCTAGGCGCACAGCGAACGATCATCACAACAATTTTATTCACTAGCCAATGATGATCTTGTCTCCATAATCTAAGATCGCGCCACTCTTAGGAAATAACCGATGGACGCTGCTTATCATAAAGGCACAATTTCATTGGGAGAATCTATGGTATAGATATTCGGCAATCACATCAGTTGTGGTTGCGACCATGTTCGAATGATGCAACGGCTTACCCCTGCCCCTGCCTGGGTGCAAACAGCCCTAGTACTTTACACCGGTGAACACCAAATGTCGCTGTTTTTTGCTACGCAGTTACTGAGACCTAACAACAGAACTGCGTGTTTTTCTTGGTATTTAAGGGGTTCCTTTCTGTCATGGCACCGTTATTCCGGTTACCAAGCGTTTTCAAGCTTGAGTTCTGCATTTATTAGAGCTCATCAGCAGTGTATAACTTCGACCGCACCGGGATATGAAATGAAATTCAAAGTACGCACGTCACCATATTTCCAACAACCCTTTCACAAGCGTTAGACTCCCCCCAATTATTCCGATTGTGCAGGCCTGTGTGTTCGCAGTTGACTTTGTAAGCGCTTTTTAAGTGCTACATGAGAGGGATGCTGCCCATGTATCAGTATTCCTCCACACTGATGTCATCTTTGCAGTGACACAACTTTTAAACGCCGCTGGTTCACTGTTGTACACTACCTCTTCATTTACATCACGGCGGTTTCTATTCATCAGCTTACGGCTCGATGCCACCATCAGCTTGTGCGTGAGATAGCTCAGCAGTTGAGGCGCAAAACTGCCAACCGGAATGTCTGTGGTTCGAACCTGCTTTTCGATTGCTCTTGTCTGGGCTTGGGCAACCTGGAAGTATCTCAACTCTCATGCTTCCTGCAACTGTCCACCGAAACGGTGCTGCTGGTGAGCGATGAAGATCGTGGCTGAAATCACCGCGTATTCCTTATCTGAGCATCCCCCTTGAATATCGATTACAAGTAATATTCAACAGTACTCCTGTCGCAAACAGACAGAGACAATTCACTTTGCCTGTTGCTAGGTAGGATTGAATGCTGAAAGTCTTTCAAATTTGGGTTGTTTTTAATTAGTCCACCCGTTTTTTGCCACATTTTGCGGTGTCAGTTTCCTGCAGCGAGAGCAATGAGTTCGCCGAAATTTAGCGAACATATCGAGTGAGGCCAAATCCAATGTCTCCACACACATCTGTAAGCTTTCCATCAATGGGTCTGATATGTCACATTGTGTTTTGGTGTCCGCGTCCCAACCTGTAATTTGTCCAGTCGCGTTGTAGTAAGTAGAGCATTTAAGCTGTGGAAGTTTTGGAAATTTTCTCCTTGTCCTTCTCGATAGCTCTATCCGTCTGTGGAAAGAGCATGTTGGTAGGCGATTTCACCCTCCAGCTGTAGCGCCCTTTCGGTGCCTAGCTGTCATGCCAACGGAAGGAGGCGCGAGGGCTGGGATATCGCCAGGTTGCCCAAGCCTAGACAGGAGCAGTCGAGATGCTGAGGTTGGGTTCGAACCACGGACATTCTGGTCCGTAAGGTGGCTCCTGAACCACTGAGCTATCTTCAGCCTTGCTAGGCGAGGGGATATACCCATCTCAAAAACTGCACCACGTTTGACCTGGTTGGTTTGGGTTGTTGTTGTTCAGGTCTGGGGCACCCAACAGGCCGTCTCCCTCAAATTCTTTCGAAAGTGCCCTTTATTAACGCAGTCAAAGTAATATACTGTAGCTTTTGCACTCACTTTCTTTGCCTTGTTTCAGGACAGGAGCTGCAAAGTGAGCTGTCTACGCCAGGTCCCGCTGACTCTGATAGATCTCTTGCTCTAAAGCCGGAACTGGTAAGCTTGAGCCAAATTCTGTATTTTATTAACCTTTGGATGAAAGCGAAATATCGGGATTTTAGCCTTTGGTTTTGTATCTCTGAACGCTGGGTACTGTGCTTTCCTCTTTGCCCATTCATCTCGTGTGGGGGTTAGCTTTTAACAAATCTGCTTAGTTTCGCCGCGTACGACGAGTATCATCGTTCATTTGGCCTGTTATCATTATTGTTTTCGCTTCACAACAAAAGAGCGTAAGGGGTTGTGGTGGCAGAAATCACCAAACGTTCTCACCTTTACTCGACTGAGCTAGCGTCGCGTCGTAAATTTGACCTTTCAATCACACAAACCTCGATGGAATGATGTCGATCAGTTCAGTTTGAGGTATAAGCTATGTACCAATTGGACATTGTTCTCAGTGTAGTCTGTTATGGAAAGTAAGCAAATCCCGCTGAAGGCGACTCTGGACGCCACCCAACAGCGGTTCGGATTTCCATAGCTTGTAAAAGCATCGTAACGGCTGCAAGCGGCTTAGTTCTAGTTCACGATCACAGGTGTATCTGTAACACGTACGGCATATACTACAGTTAGCACTGGTGCTGTACCTGTGTCCAACACCTGCGTAATTTACATAGACCCGCAAACAATGTATGTGCGGCCTGTTTCTCCTTGAGACCGTGTGTGAATGCCCCTCTTCATCACGTGGCTTCGACGAGCCCAAAAACAGGTACGAAACCAACTTCTACAATGTTCACGTTTCCAGCAGAGTCGCATGAAAATGCAGATCCTAATGTAGAAAATGCAAGCATAGTGGTTTTATACACAATCGAAGTACGGTTGACAGGTTTTGCTGGTCGCTCCAATCTCTTATGTTGCTTGAACGGAAGACCGGCGATCCATGTAAAGTTCCTAGAACATAGACAGCGGTATCTCCCTGAATGATAGCATCAGCAGTCTGCAATCTACGCACTGTCATTATTATCAGTCGTGTATGGTGTTCCTTGAAGTTAGCATAATGTGGTTTTAACTGCTAAGATTTTCTTGGATATGGACCCAAGTACGCATAATCCAAAGGAAGAACAATCCTTTTTGGCTGATATGTTCTGCAAGTCCCAGGATTCTGTCAAATCTTTTTCCTTTCCTTTCCCCTCCAGACTCCAGCAACCAGTCGCAACAATCCATCAGACGTTGGTATACCAGCATTTTGACTCGTAGATAATATTTCCAACTCTATGACGTCCTCCGACCTCCACGTCTCGTTTGTCGACCTCTCAAAGCCACTGGTTCACTTTTCTGTCGATCCTCTTCGCCTCATTTTAATTACTTGCATACAACATGAATTCCTCGATGCAGTGACAATTTTCACGAGATGGTTTCTACCTCGTCAAGAACTTTTCTCCCTCTGTATTTTGAGTGAACTGCTCTTATCGTTTGTGTGTGTGTACGTGGTGTTTACAAAAAACGGTTTCTCTGTTCACCTTGTGATATTCACCGATGGGTTACCACATCAACTCTCATTCATATTCGGTTTTGCCGTGTACATCCATTCTGCCTCTCACCACATTTCCTAACTAGAACGCGCACTGTATTTTTCTTGCAAGGTTTTCCTCTCCACTCCATATTAGGTGTGCCATCTTACTGGCCACATCCTATTTTTCTGAATACAACACAAGATATTATTTTCCTACATGAATATTTTCTACGTCGCCTTTTATTATAGTGCCTACGGTCCCGGTTCAATCACAAACATGTGCTATTTTTCTCTTCCACGCACACAGTTTCCGCATCTTTTTCTCTGGTTGGACGAGAGCCACACGAGTCCTTTCCGGAAAGGACTTATACATATAGAAACAGATAGATAGATAGACCGATCGATCGATGCCTTTTGTACTCTTTTTTGACGAAATTTTTACTACCCTCCCTGTCTTTTCTAATCTACTGCCGCATACCAAAGCTCAATTTGTATGCCTGTCTCAGACGCCGTTGTTGCGGTATACTACCACAGCGTTTCATCGGGTCATCATTCTTACTTTTCATTATTCGTTTGGGGGTATTGACTGTATAATGGCTGATGCGTCTTGTTCTGTTTGGGCAATAAGCTGTATACAGCAATCCGGACTGGGACAGGTTCTTGTGGCGATATCGATAGAACAGTTGTCCCTCCAAAGGAATCACTCAACAGCGTTCTCCGTTAGCTCCTGTAGATCGAATAACCCGTCACCTTTGTTTGTGATGGGGTTTACCGTACTTCAGGTCGGTAAATTGATCTTGACCCATTTTGATTTAGAATGGCCACATGCCAAATTGACCGCGCACGTTTTTCGTAAACTCCCCGAGTATGATTATGTGTAAAGCAGATCCTATAGGCCTATTTATACTCTCAGAGCAGGCTCTAGAATGCGCTGGTCCGTCAGTTGACATTCTGCATACATTACCCGGGGAACATACTTTTCAAGCCTCAACCGGATGTTCACAGTTCAAATTTCGCGTCAAGCTGTTCGACGCGAGGCACTGCCTGATTGTCTATCCTCTTCGAAAAATTCACCCGTTTTGTATATTTCAGGCATCTTGAGAAGCAATAAAACTGTGCCATTTCTTGCTTCGAACAAATGACTAAATGTCCCTGTAACATTCAAGCTCATTTAGTTACCTTACAGCAGCTCAGTCTAGCGCATCTGTGACACATACCAGTGTGTAATCCGGATCTTCAGTGTACAGCTGCTCCCCATTGAAAGATCACATAAGGTATCCCCGGGGAGGAAAGCCTCAATTAGGAGCAAATAGCCCTTGGTGTTGCTGATTGCTTGTTTTAAGTTAGCTAAGTACTGTACCCTCCATGCATTTGAGGGCCCGTACTGAGCAGTCGCCTACTTTTCAGCCCTTCCGTTCTGTGAGTCTACACACCTATAGCAAGGCGCGCATGACGGACGGATCACCCAGTGAATGCTGTTTTATCGTTCATTCAGCTGTACTCGGGTAGTGTCGGACAGCTTCAACATTCTCTGGACCGAAACAATAGCGTTTGATTGATGTCACGTGCGTTTCAGATTCATCACGCGTACAACTGTGAACAGCTCCGTTCACCTAACTCGTGTAGTTCCGTTTCTCCGCAAGTCTTGGGGCGTTGAGAAAGTTAAAAAAACAACCCTTAGAGGTGTCTCTTTGACTACTGCTAACAAACGACGATCTCCAGGAGCGAGTCTACTACTGAGTCGCGCCTCAGAGAATGAACCCAGAGCGGGTACATCAGAAGACGCAGTTGGATTAAATAAGGATTATTACTTCACTTAGGGTAGACGTAACCAAGTTGCATGAAACATCCACCGGTATCGAGTTCATCTATACCAGGAAAGTTGTTCCCAGGCCCAAATCCCTTACTGCCGTTTCCTAACTACAGCAGAATTTTATAGACATGCTCTGATTAATCATGCACTCTGGTTGAGGTGGACTCCGTCAACCAACATCTGTTCCAGCGGTATCCCCTCCGCAGCGTTCGTCATCATCGAAAAGGGTTTATTATCTTGGTCTGCGGTCAAACCTTTTTGTCTTCTCAACTCACAGGAACAACATTCGGACTTTCGGCCAAAGACCATCGGGCGAATTCTCCTGAAGGATGGTTACCTGTGAATTACTGGGGGCGTAATGCACGCTTAATGCCACAGGACACAACATAGGTGTGAGACATTCGAGTCTACACCTCAGAGTACTATTGTCGACGGGCTTACGGCTGTTTCGATCTGGGGCGAATTGTCCTAAGATGTCACCTAATCTCTACTCATCATACCGAGACCGCTGGTTTGAACCGAAGGCTAATTTTATCACTACCACAGGCTCTGTGGCGCATCATCGATAGCATGACATGAGTGTTCAGCGCAATCACATGTAGATCCGTCTCACTCGTTTGAGCACTATTCACGACAGCACTTTGTTTACTCGCCCATTCTGCGGTTGATTTGCGAGCAGTTTCGTACTTTAATGCACCCCTGACCGTGTTATTGCGGTCGAGGTCGGTTAATGTTGCGACTGCCATTTCCCGCATCAGCTGCTATGACAGTAGGACCACTTGATATGCCCCTGTGAATGTTTTCTCCGTTCAGTTAAAAAGTGTGGTTGATGCGATTTAGGGATAAGCCGGTTCGATATGCCGTGATGATGATCGTTCAGTTTTAACACCATTTCGGGTCCTAGCTACCGTGACGCTCGAAGGAAGCGCGAGGGCTGAGATACTACCAGGTTGCCCCAGCCTAGACAGCAGTATGCCGTAGCAACTAGATATTCAGGCTGGTTGAAATAAAGCCTTTGGAACGGATTCAGGTCCGTAGGATGAAAGTCAATCAACCAGAGAACTATGAACCCGACTGATTTATAAGTGGCGCCTTTAGGACAGCCGGATTTCTCACTCTAATCAGATCAGATCAGTCGATTCGTTGGTGAATAACTGGCTGATTCGCATTTGTGTATGAAAATGCTTGTTGGAATATGTGTGACTCGGCTCCCACCGATCGAACGAAATGCGCTGTTTGCCTATTTGGAAAAGGTACTATGCCATGGTGGTGCTCGTGTAAAAATGCACCTATAAGGGAGCCTCATTCTTCAATGTACTTTGATGCCTTCGCGTCATCCTGGAGCGTCCTTACTGAACGCTAATCTTCCCACTGAGGGGCAACTTTATTTACTAATACGATGAGAAATGTCGAATCCCGTTTATTCAGAAAGACTACTAAAGAGACGTCGGGCTGGTTCATAGCTTTACTTTGAACCAACTATTCGTAGCGCCCGTGCTCTTTCACACCATTTACACTCGATTTGGCCATGATTTGCCTAAGGTTCTCCTTTCAGTGATGATCGGTTAGTTGAGCATGCCTATTGTTCGTGAAAAGATTGAATCTACAGGTTCCTACACGTTCGTGCATCGGAAACATCACTAGCTCCCTTATGAGCATGTGACCTAGTGCATACCTTTCAGCCTTGAGCTCAGTGGTTAAGGCGCAAACTTACTGAACAGGAGGTCCGTGGTTCGAGCCCTACTTCTGCATCCCGACTACTCCTGTCTAGGCCTGAGCAGTATCTCGGTACCTCATTGCGAATTCGCTGGTTCTGACCGATTCCAGCTATAGTTCTGAGGTGTCAGCGGTCAAAAGCCTGAAGATGTTTCAAATCCTGCACCCGTAGTGGTGAAGTCTCGCAGCAGCGCAACAATACAGCCCGCACTGATACACGCGTCCTTTTACGCTCAGCGATATACCTTTTTGATGCCACAAGTGGAAACGCAACTCTAGCCCTTGAGATTCGCGCGTTGGCTTCGGCTGTCGCACTTCCGACATACGTGTAGTGTTTACAGAATTTCCACTGTCACTCTTTAAATTCACAGACGCTGCAATTAACTCTAAACAAAATCACTGCATTGGTAATCATCCCATGTAGAGCCTATTAACGAGGCAGACTAGAAACTATCGGGGAGTGTAGATGAAAATTTATTCCATATCAGTTTGAAAAGTGTATTTAAACAATACATCTATCGGGGACTGCCTCTAGCTGATGAGCTCTAAGAAAGTCGTGGGCTGTCGAAATATTTTCAGCGATCTTATAAGTAGTGTGTTCCATCAATAAAAAACACATCTGTCTTTTTAATTCAAGGAGAGGGATAAGTAAAGATTCGTAGCTCCACAAAAGGAAATTGAACTCTGGCACATGCTAGTACTCTTGGGTATTCCAAATGGCGATTTGATGCTCATTACGTACGACGCTCCGAGTCTTGTCGATCCTGGTGTTGCAGTAAACACTTGCTCCTAACTAGACTTGAATTGTTCAAGGACTCGGTACCACAGCAGTATTTCATTCCAGAATTTGCAGTGCTCACTGTTTCCAAACGTCAAAGTCCACGAGAAAATCTGCACATTGCAGTGCTATTCTTTTCGTCCTACTGTGGGTCGATGTGGTGAATCCGCTGCCCGAGTCGATATCACCGTGGCGTTGTGCGATGCATCACGTGCCAGTGCAATCATATTCAGACAGCCGAAGAAAACTTTCCAGACCCTGTGAGTGGAGCAGATGTGGTGGCTGTAACATTTTTCCAAACTGTGGCGTGTTAATTGCCTGAATCCGGACTTCCTTGTGAGGCCCTTGTGCTCCATAAAATATAGTAACTACCATTGGGTCAACAGCTAGAATGCCAGGCCGGTGGCCGTAAGTGAGTGGTTGACTCCAGTGCCCGTGTCTATCATGTTTTGATTGATCATGGTCAACGAGAATCATTTTTTACTGTGTATCGGACAGCGGGCAGATTGGATATAGTGGCAATCAAGAACTGTGATCCAGCGAATGGTCCGACTTTTGAAAACGATAGCTTCAACATGGTAGAAACAAATCGTGGTCGTTTACAGAAGGCCGTACCGGTGTTTCGAGCCAAGGTTAACCTCATATCTAACTCTGTCGGTAATCTTCCTCGAACGACTACATGTGGCCTTCTGTTATGACTGTCTCTAACAAATCTTCTGATTCATTTTTCTCTTGTTTTCGCTTTACACTTGGGGCTTTGGAAATGCATGTTCCGACTTCCCAGGTTTTCATGTCGGCATAGGTCTTTCGTGCCAACTTATGTACCCAATGTGATCACGGTGTTGCTCACTTCCGGCGATTTTCCTGAACAAATTCGTGTTGCCAAGCTGGCGTTCTCGCCGTCGAAGCAAACACAAGTCGGTACACCATACAGTACCAATTTCGCGGTTGTCTGAACTAACTGATGTCAGCAACGTGCAGGCCTCAGTACACCTAGGAGGCTAGCTGGCTACGACATTCGTTTCATGCGCTGCGTGTAGCTTACTGGCGATGTGACCAACAGGTTCCACAGTAGTCGCATTTATGTAGGTGACTCCTTATCTTCGCGTTGTATCTCTTTACCTTCCCTGACGCTACCGGGTTACAGTCAAAAGACAAGAACGCGACCAGAAAAACTGTGTATTAATGCAAATACAGCGTTCTATTTATATCATTCACTTGTGACCATATTTGGTGGTCGATCTGTTCTCAACCAACCAGTGTGTCTCCTGCACGCTCACGCCGGTTTTCGAGCCGTTGTTTCCGTTGTCACGGTTAGTCATTGATTGACGTGTGTGCGCTTGAGTACGGAGGGCACATGTTGCCCTGGCCATCAGGTGGGCCTGAAATGCATGTGTACTTTTTTGACCTTGCTCCGACACATGATGAAGTCGGACGTGATTCAGACGCGTGGGCGTACTCGTACGGCACTATTTCACCACATGCTTGTTCCGCTGCGCAGTAGGCTGATGCGCGGCCGTATTACTTCGGAAAACTCATTACGAAACAGATCTACCAGCAGTCATTACTAAAAATACCTGACAATTCTACCGTCTGTGAATGATTTTCTCACTGCCAAATGAGTCGCCTAAAAACCTCAGTGGCGCCAGTTTAGTGGAGTGTATCTAATGATTCATTACTTCACATCTTTCCGAGCATGTCTTCACATAAACTCAAAAAGGAGATTCAATATGTATCTTCCAATTTTTCGAAGATGTGGCGGTTTTTACTGCGGTGCTGCTTTAGCAGAGTGATTGGACCATGAGGCAATGAAATCATCCCCTTGTTCATTTTTCCGGCCACAAAAGAAGTCTGACATCAAGCACATTAGTTTCTTGAATTCACAAACAATAATGCACAGATAGCGCGTGGGCAACGTCACTTCGCAGTCAGCTGGTTGGGACATGTGATATAATACCATGGTAACTCACCGATTGCTCATAAATATGCTAGTTGTGAATGCCGCCGTGACGATCTTATTCTGAGCGATAGACAGGGATACGTTAACCAGGTGGGACGCACGATATGAACATCCGAATGCGTGTTCAGCATGTGGGAATGTTGGCACACAGAACTGTGCGCCGATACAGCGCGTAGACGAAATATCAAGGTAAATCATGTTCAAGTGCATGCACGTAATTTTGGGTATCCACAGTGTAGTACACTATCAGCCTGCTCATAGAAGCAGCTCTGAACAGAGGATCTCTCTCACTAGCGGACGACACCCTCTACTCTGATTTATTCTGTTTTCCGTAAAGAAGAATCGTCCTTTTAGAAGAAGGCGATTTCATCCGGTCTTGACCGTATTTGTTCCTGGAAAGAACTGCGGCTCAAGGCATGAGTCTACTCGATGGTTTTTCCATCGATCGACAAGCGCTTTACTGCGCAGCTTGGATCATTTTCAGTGCTATGGCTTCGTCACGACTTAAGTGCATCTTTATCTGCTGATATTATGAATGTTGTCAAATTTTCGTTCGCGTATCCTCATCACAGCTATGCTCAACCTGTCTTAGTAGAAGGCAGCCATTTGGTTCGAACCGGATTTCGGTAGATCCGTAGCAGGCAAAATACAAGGCTAAATTGCAACAACTACAAAACTGGGTAATTTATGATACGATATATATATATATATATATCCGCGATGGCTGAGCGAATTTCTGTTCGCCTTTACAAGCCTGATCTTATGACCTCCAAAATTATGATGCAGTGATTCCCACAACACGCACGGGACAGTCCAAAATCACATTCGGCTGTGCAAGATTGGTAAACATGCAATATCATATTAACAAGCACCATGTACTCAAGATTGCTTACTTCATCGTCTGGTCAGTTCTGTGCAGTCTCGATCCAGCTTTCATTTGTTGTGCTCAGTCTAAATGAGTGTAAAAGACGGTAAATGCTGTTGCAGGAATGAAGTTTCGTTTGGGACAGTCCATTTCATCTTTGTTGTTGCTTATTTCAGACTATTCGCCACCATTGTCAACCGAAATTACATCGTTCTTAGAAAAAACACTTCAACGGCTTCTTTTAATGTTGCTTTCGTTACAAAAAGTTACTGTTATTTAATACTGCACAGCGCTTCGTGTCAGTTGCTTGGCTATTGCAAACTACTTGGACGAAGAGAATTCAGCGAAAAGGGCTGGTTTTGATGCGAGCTTCCGACTAACGTAAAATCACAGTTTATTTTCACTCTTGTTCTGAGTGAAGTTGTGGCGATCAGTGTTTGCATGAAACGACCTTGTAAAGCCAGTTCGGATGCGGATGTACTTTCCATCTATTGTTCGCTGGTCAGCAGAGACTAGCGCAGTCGCTGAAGTTGTTGTCATCTTCACCTCATCAGTTGAATGGTGAGGTCTTTCGGTTCTTCTCAGGTGATTTTTTCGTGCTGAATAAAACAACTGCTTTCGCGCAGGTTGATTCTTGGCTTGAGTGCCTCCGCATGCGAGGGGTCATCAAGAGGGGTTCTAGCAGTAGAAATAAGACCAGAGTAAGACCTCGGTATTCATGGGCAGAGAACGTACCATTAAGGCAACTTTGCGAGACTATTTCGCCCTAGACCATCGATACTTTAGACCACTGCTTGAGACATACTCAATACTCCCGGATCGAGTTTGAGGACTAGCTAAGGTCACGACGGAGCTTAAACAAAACAAGTTATCGAAATACACTCATTTGCATACCAATTTCGTTTTGACGGGAGACTCACCTGGAACCCAGTTGAATCTCTCGTTTGGAATGTGTCTAAGTAGAACATAAGTAGAATACAAGATTGACGGGAACTCAGGACTGCGCCCACTTGATGAGCCCCAAGAAGGGCGAAACCGGTCATGGGCTGTCGAAGAGTTTCAGCAACCTTATGAGTAGTGTATTACGTCTATAACATGAGCTACCGTTTCCTTTATAGTACATTGCACATAAAAAGTTCCAAAGTTTTTCTTGACGGTACATATCATAGACGAGAGATGCAGCTTGGTCTGCCGTCGACATCGACATAGTTTGCAAATGAGTGCATTTCACTAAGGTTGAAATTTGTTGAAATGAAGATGATAATCGTTAGACGGATGCGTAAAGGAGAGTACGTGCGCCTACAGTTTCGGTTTCCTAGATGAAACCGAAAAACATACCAAGCAGCAAAACTGTGAAGGTGCATCCTCCTAACAACCCAGTATCAGTGTTTTGCGTCACGTGCAATGCTTATGAATGCTCGGTGTGTGAAGTTCCGGGTATTTGCATGAGCGGAAATCCAAACGAAAATTTTCCATCAAAATTATAGGTAAGGAAAAGAAAGCGAAAAAAAGGAAATTGCCCTCATGTTTGACGGTAGTGGAAGGAAGCATTTCGTGCTCATACCATGGCCATGGTAGAGTAGTATAAACAAAAAATCACGAAATTTCATTGAACAGTTGATCGTAACGAGAGCTGATGATGCGGTTTTACTCTCTTATATACATTTGTAATTGCTTGGCCTTATCACGGTAGTTGACAAGAAGATGAAGCAACAAATTCATCACCGAAAACTGAAGAATTGGTACGATGGAACAACACAAAGATGTACAACGGGACTAGATGTGCTACACAATGCATGCTCTGATGCTTCGTTTCTACCCAGTGACACATTTGTCGATGCTAGCACATGTCGCCACTGACATTGTCCCACATTTCAGTGGTGGGACAAATGCCATGGAGCGTGGGACAGACCCACCATCGGGTTATAAGCGCACCGTCTGTCTGTTCGTCACATGGCACGTAAAGTCTACGTGCTTCAGGATGATCGGTGCCTTTCGGGGCATTGTTTATGGGCACACAGTCGACGGAGCGAATGGCCTGGAAGCGCCCACCACCAGATGTGTTTCGCTGCACAAAGCTGTGGTCGAAATCTCGAGTTACGCGGCTGCAGCATCCCAAAACGAGACCGGTAACAGGTTTCCTACATGCCAATCGGTCGCTGTCTGAAGCGACAATGGTTTAGGTTACTTGATAGGATGTGTAAGATAAATCCTGGTTGACGATTCCCAAAGGTGTTTTATTCAATGCAGCACGAAGCGCAGTAAGCTGGAAATCCTGGTAGGCAAGTATAGCAACCAATTTTGTTTGGTCACGGCTCCCTGAAATAAGATTTTCTAAAGCAATGACTAACCTGTCATTAGTGAATGTGTGATAACTCCAGTCGTAGGAGGTATAAACACGTGGAAAATGGTAAATGTAGTCGGTAAAAGCCTTGACTTTGTCAAATGTTACGTCTGGTGCCGAATTAAGCTCAGTTTATGGTTCCCATTGCTAGAAATCCCCAGGTAAATTTAATGAAATATACGTTGCTTGCTTTTTAGAATATTGCGCATCCGAGGTTTGCTGACGCTGCGTGCAACTCTTTCTTGGTTTCTCTGCATCACAGGAAGAAGAAGAAATTCGGACCTATATTGCACTCGATCACGTTTCCATGAAATCTAGAAAGTCAAGGAGGAAGGTGCCTTAAAACAATGTAAACTTAAGGTACCTACGGCCAACACGCACCAGCCTGATTACTACTGATCAATTGCTATCACTGCATTAAACGAAGTCTCCTGACTGGCTTAAAGCGCTGCCATACACTGGTTCAACGACACGGGTTGGTGTTGTGTTCCTAGATATCGACCAAAAATAACTTAATTTACACCAGGAAAAACTGTAGATTTTTGTCAGGTTATGAACAGCACTGTCAGCCACTCTTTGCATGTTTTGCTGGAAATATTCGCTTGTGATTGGTCCACTGTCTCGTTCGCAGAGCGACCCTTGAGGTCAGTCGATCTCTGTTCGAATTCACCGATTACTTTAAACCGAACCGCTAAGTAAAACAAAGGAGCCTTGTTGATTGGTTGATCAAAACCAGAGTTTACCTGTAGTTTAGTGTAGTGAAAAGCTCCGATTAGCGGTGTTTCGAATTGGTTTCACTATCGGGCGGCAGTGTTAGCATAAGGATTCGGTATTTGCATCGTAAACACTTTCTACCGAAACAAACATTCCGCATTCTTCTTGAAAGTATCACTCTAAGAAGGCTCCTTATCTCTTCCAAGACAAATGCTTACTGAATCGGACCACTTAGCCCGCCTCTTTCGAGCACCTTCTTAGTTGGAAAAACTCTCGTTGATAGACAGTACTTGATTATTTTGGGAAGCCCATCACCCTGTTATCAAAGCCAGCGTGGATGAACGAATTTTTGCCTTCATAGACATCGTTAGGCAAGCTCTCTTGTATGCTCTTACCTACTGTGAGGAGGTTTTCTCTGTACTAGAGTGGCAGTACAGTCGTATTTCTGTCCTGGATTTTTGGAGCGCATGTGCCGCAGCAACATCATGTGAGATCACTGGTGCTTCACTGCCGTACAACCATGCCAATTTATTTTCTTTGAGCCCTATAATCGAGAGAAGAAATAGGTGGAGGAGGGAGAGGAATCTAGGGCTAGTCTACCACAAACCTACACCACTAACACTCAGTCAGACAAGCTGGATACAAGCTGACAGCATGAACGTCACTGACACCGGTTAGACGCCATATTAAAAGTGCTTCTAGCCAAGCGCAGGGAAGGTCATGTGGACCCGATTCCGGAAGGGGAACAACACCAACCTCACCTAAACTTTCCGTAACATCACCCCTTCTGAGCTGTCAACTTCTGTCCACCTCTATCTAGGTTTCCGCGTTTCCAAATCAGACACAAAAAACTGCACTCGTCTATGCAGTCTGTAAATCGGCAGACGTAACACATGGCCCAACCATTTAGCTTGCAGTGCTGGATGAATTCTTTGAAAGAAGTACCCTCTACTTCACCATAAACCAGTCTCCTGACCTTATTTCTAATTCACGGGTTCCAACGGATACCGGCTCTACTGCTGAGACATCAATGGCGAAGGACATGAAGACGTCTCAGATCCTCCATGCGAAGAGGCACAAACTGGAAACACAGTTCTGAACTTAGAGATTCGTGAATTCACTTCATCCGCCACATTACCAGGAGAGCTAATACCTGTTGAAAAGGGCCACTCGGTCGACACAGTCGAACGCACACTTGACGTCAAAAAACACCAGGATTTTAGGGCACGTATATGCATACTGTTACCTTAACACCTGTCGGTGTGTGAAGGTGTGGTCCACACAGCCCCTCCTGGGCCTGACATGTACTACTCGCATGTTTCGTCAGTAGTATACACCGTCACACCGGGACTGTTCTCAAGTGTCTGTGATAAATCCGCAGGCCGTTGATTTACTGGCTCGACAGCTCTGTAATTTCTGGGCAATTTTTGTTACTGCACCAGGTAGTCGCATTTTTACACACTTGAGTGAGAAGCAAAACATCGAGAAGTAACAGGATATCGTCACGTTCATCGCTCAATGAATCATTCTTATTCAGACGACTAGGTTTGCTTTCAATATGCTTCTAAAAGTACATCACACCATAACGGAAACGTAGATGGCAGAGAGCGTTTTTCATCTTTGATTTAACACTTATATGGGGCTGATGTGCAGGCAGTTCAAACTTATTTGAAGGACGATGGTAATTTATAGGGTCAACAAAATGACCGGCTTCGAATCGGATTTTGAGACAGCGCAGCAGTTTGCTATTTTTCACCATGTCCCCTGACCGAATAAAACGAAACTCGCCTTCTTTTATAACACGCTGAAGGAACACAACAACCTTTTTGTGCAGCAAGCCGCGGCTTTGTTGAATCTCACTGCTGTTCATCGTTGAGTAAATTTCAAGGAGGCTTTTGAGGTTGCTTTTTCTGCTAGTATTTTTCTGGATATACCACCAAAAAGAGTCCATGCGTGAATGATCGTTCTACTACAGATTATGTCGAGTATTCGACAGCTGTCACCACAAACCCTGATTCCAAGCTGAGTGTCGATTTTGGATCGTATTGCCCAAGTTCGAATCCCGCTTCTCTCAACACTTGCTCCTCTCAAACATAAATAGTCCATGGTTTGCTTAGCAGTCCTCCTTATGCCTATCAGTATGTACTTCGTTTTGTGCTAGTATCATGTATGGTTGTAGGGGTAACATGTATCCCAAACAACTGGATGCTGTGGATTATTCACTGTGAGTTTTCACTGTCAAACAGGATGACTGAGACGTGTGGTTTGTCGCATTGCTGCCGTAAACACAAACACAGTTGATGAAAACGGTATTCGTGGGGTTTTCTCTATGTTTTCCGGAGTACAAATAGTGTGGATAATGTGTAAAACATGGATAGCATTGTTTAGCAGTACACATTGTAGCCCTACCGGGCACGAGGTAAGGAATCCCGGCGAGATTTGTTTTATTTTCCTGCGACTGTTTACACAAGTCTGCCTGTTACGAACTTGGTGAGACACGCCCACAACTTGTCAGGCATCGCACATCAATGCTCGAGTGACGTCTACCCCTGTATTTTTGCGACACCAAAGGCTTTAAAAGGGCAGGGCCGTGAGATGGGAGACAGTTGACCCATTATCCGTTTTCACCGTCTGCCCCTGTTTGTTTATACCTATGGATGACCATGGTGGGTAGTGAAGCACTTCACTGACCACCAGATGCTGTGAGAAAACGTCGGTCACACGGACACACTAGAGTTCATTACGACGTTCTACTTTTGCGCTTCCCAGAGAACAACTACAATCTACCTCACCGAATTCCTTAGGAAATAGGATCGAGGCAAGTCTCAGTTTGGCGTTTTGGATAAAACTCTTGAGATTGGGGCGAGGCCAGCTAGCAAGACAGTTCCTGCTTTCTACGGTGATTAGATGCAGTGCACAGACTTGTTAAGACAACGCAGTCGAATTCATAAACATGTGCATCAATTCTACTGCACTGATTGACCACACGACTGGTGCCAACTACCTTTTGGGAGACAACCTTCCACCACCAAACGCGGTGCTTCTTTGAATTGAACGCACAAAGAACACACTGTCCCCTAGTGCTGAAAGCCCTTCAACAGCCCACGACCAGTTTTGTCTTCCTTGGGGCCCATCAGGTAGGCAAGGTCCCCAAGTTTTCGTCAGTCCCATTTGAAACCAGATTGGACGCAATACGCGAACTATACTCATTTTCAGACTGATTTGGTTTTGACGAGTGACTCAGCTGAATCTCTTGTTTATGACAAGCGCTGTACAGCTGTCTCATCCTTATTGAGTGGCACTGTACCCTGTCTAAGATCGAGTTAATCACACTGCTGATTAGCCGCTCCCAGCCGAAGGGTTCAGTTCCGAGTTAGAATCCCCCCAGAGATTCGTGTGATGCGCACTGCTGATAACTCCCAACAACAAAGAGTGCTTCAGGACGAAATCTCCATTGAAACCCCGGGATCTCGTCGTTCTACCAAGCTTCGTTATTTATAACAAATTCGTGCAAAAAACTAGTAAATTTAGTAACTAATTCAAAAAAATAGATTTTCTGAGGTAGGACAACCTTT
Source organism: Opisthorchis felineus (assembly GCA_004794785.1). Lineage (NCBI taxonomy): Eukaryota > Metazoa > Platyhelminthes > Trematoda > Opisthorchiida > Opisthorchiidae > Opisthorchis > Opisthorchis felineus. Next base: position 1,403,911 of record SJOL01000719.1, on the reverse strand, counting down.
AAAGTAACTAGAAAGGGCAGTTAGGAAGCCGAATTCTGGTGGCGGCGCCTGTATCTGGGACAGGTGGACGGACTCAACAGTGTCGGTTTTCGCCGTTATTCGAGCTTATGCAAGCTAGAGGCCAGAATTTAGACCGTTAGGTGAATCAGTACTCTGGAACGGAAGCATTTACACAGACATCGGGACTGAGAAACGGCTCAAGGAACTGTAGGAACAACGGGTCTGGCCCCAAAACAATCCGACTCGCCTGTGAAGTAAATATTAACAAACGACTTGGAATAGCAGTCGGTAGACATTCGGCTTGCGTGCAGTACCGTAACAAAAACGCAATGTGGCAGTTGATAATTTGGTCCATTTAATCGAACACACGGATGTCACTCCATGGTTAAAATCCTGAGAACGAGTTGTTGGTAGCTTTGAAATCCCTCTATCTGATTCCGCCGCCTTCACCTGCCAGAAATTGCCTAGACGTAAAACACCACTCATAAGGTTGTCGAAAATTCTTCGACATCCCACGATCGGTTTCGCCCTTCTTGGGGCTCACCAGGTAGGCGCAATCCCCGAGTTTCCGTCAACCTTATGTTTTACTCGAACCCAAATTGCACGAAATTAGCGAAACACACTCAGTTGCAAACAAATTTGGCTTAAAAACATCATAAACGGGAAGCTACTGCCTGTTTAGGACTTAGCATTTACGCCCATCTATCGCAACCATCTTTCCAGCACAAAAAAATTCGGTTTTCCGAAGTCGGCTGGCTTCATTTTCTCAAAAGCACATCACTGATCAGAAATGCAGTGACCCGCAACTGTACTTCACTGTTTCGCATCGGCAAAACACTTTTTTTAGTCCGAAAAATTGCCTCTCAAAGAGGAGATTTCCCTTTTTGCGATTCGTCCATTACAATCCACCGCGCACGTGGTAGCCGGCCGAGTTTTGAGATAATTATGACTTACCAATACGGTCGTTGTTGCTTACCTCAATGGATAGTTGTACACATGAACTGCGGGCATCCTACTAAGCGAACTATCAAAACTTAGGAGGACAGCTGGTAGTTTAAGCCTCTCCGCCTACCAAGGGCAAGCCGAAACAAACCGGAGACAAAACCTACACACCACTTTTGTTCTGTGAACAAAAGCGCACGAAGATGTCCCTCGGTAACACATCATTCCCTCGATGCCGGTTATCCTTCATCTATACAGGACAAATGCCATCGGACCGACCGCTGTAGTTTCAGTCAACGGTATTAGCTACTGATCAAATAAATTTGCGCCGACTTTTTCACTTAACAGAGTTCACGCTTGCTCTTTGACTATGCATGCTGAATATGAGTCCTAACCCAGGTCGACATAGTGGTGAACGCTGATGGCGCAGATCGGCGAGGTGACATGCAGCGTGCTCGTCTGACATCGAAAAAACATGAGCCACAACCAGTGTTACATCGTTATCAAAGTGGCCATGTTCAGTGTGTTTGCGTAAATTAAGGAGGAATGGATGATGCGTCGTTATCAACAGACAGCACGACCGATATGTGAAAAAAAAACGGATCTGTGCGGCAGTATGACGAAGGTCACATGGACATAGGGGGAGGAAGATGGTCTCCATTCACCTACCTGAAGTCACTTGTCAGCTGGTCGTTCATCGTTGTACGAGTCTCTGCTGAGTGGAGACCATTACATGCTTCCTCTGTTGTTCCTCTGAAGATCCAGTACAACAAAATGAGCACATCACTGGAAACCAGACCAAATACCTTGGACAAAGCCTTAGATAATTCCGTCGAAAGTGAATAAAACGATGAGCCAATCAAACTTAAGGCAAGCGGAAGAAATTGCCAAAATTGTACTATGGTTTTCTGAAATCTCTGGATGCTACAACGTGGAGGAAATCAATCTGGTCACATGATTGGTGGAAAGAGTTCACACCATCTCCTAAAACAAAGACGAATACCGCGAAGTAAGGACTCCAGACAGCCGTTGTCGTTAGAATAGCTTTTTTACTCCGAGGACTCGTTAAGTTGCTTAATAACACCTATGGTTTACATATGAGACTGCGTAGAAGCTTGGCCTCGTTAAAACGTTGTCCTCATTCACCGTCTTTCTTAAAAAAACCCAGAAAATCCGTTTATGAAAAGGTCGAACTGTGTCCGTCTTTGACATTGAGTTCAACGGGTAAGAAGGAAAAGTTGTTGATCTTCTATACGTAGATGAGTATTTCAAAAAAATGGATGCGAAATGACCCGATACAGTGGGTCCCTGTGAATGAACAGTCCGTAAAAAGTGAATGCACATGCGCCTTCAAGCGCATGCTAGTTCATCACACAGTGTCCTGAAACTGCTGTCGGTTCACTTACCTCACAAATGACGAACGGTGTGTAGCTGGATGTGCGCGCTTGTGGTGACGTCGAAACGCAAACATTTTCACACCCTTCGTCACCTGATTCGAAGGAAAACCAGCGCATCCAATCAGTTGGCGAAATCATGTCCACGCAGTATACACTGCGCTCATTGGCTGCTGCACAGCCTGAATGACCCCTGACCTCCGCCTAGTTGCCCATGCACCTAATACTGGAAGGGAGAACGATCTTCAGTGTGTGTGGACTCTCTCCAACATGATCAGTCTTAAAAACCAGACCCATCCGCACAGAAGCAGACACCAACCGCATCGAACGAGGCACTGACATGGAACGCGTGACGACCATGGCACGTTTTTAACGCAATCATCTAAGTATCTATTGTTCGTCTCCCCAGGTAAACGTGGGATTTAGTGCAGTTTTTTCAGGTTATACTAAATACATCGTCCCCGATCGTCCTAACTGAAATTGGGTTTCAAAAAATCCGTGTTAGACTAACCTCCCTGACCAATACACCAAGAAAATATAAAACATCTCAACTATCGTGCCTAATGAACCATGAGGCAGCCCTTGTGCAGCACATTCAGTTTAATAATATCATAAATGAGTGATTCAGGTGGTATTCAGTTGAATCTCCCGTTAAAAACAGAGTAGTATACAAACGAATGTAATTCGCGGATGGCATCCGATTTGGCTTCAAGTAGAACATAGGGTTGATGGGAACTCGGGGGTTGCGCCCATCTGATGAGCCCGAAGAAGGACGAGTAGTAGTCAAGTGTGTTAAGTCAAGTAGTGTTAATTAACCTCATTAATTGATTGTTGTGTCAAGATTTGGCCGTGCTTCAAAGGAGAATGAAGAATAATCGGTTCTACTGATTTTCCAACTGACTGGGAGCGCCACTCAGTCCTCAGGATTGGACGATGAGGATCGGAAGAATGCTCACATCATCACTTTGGTGAAAGTGCATGAAAGGCTGCAAGCACGTGCTGCTGGGCAATAGCCGCAAAAATAAATGTGAAAGTGAGGTTTTCGGACCGTATGTCATAAACCATCAAGTCGGACACATGGTCTATCGGAATAATCTATAGAAGGGCAGAAATGCCCGGACCGTACATACTATGGACCCTACACATTTCCTGAATGACGCTCCACTTCAAAGGATCGGTTCAATACTGAAACACTCCATCATCCTTCACACAAGGTTGGTTCACAATGAGGTAAAAATGGTCACACCTGGGGGACGTTTTTTTTTTTGAAAAAATGGATCAGCCCCACCCATTTGTCTGCCAAACCCCAAACAAAGCATGCCTGTCCCTGGATGAAATGATTGGCGAGAACAGAAGGTATGACTGAAATGTGATGAGAGGCGACTTCCTTTTGTACGGATTTTGGACATGGAAGATAGGCTGCATATTAGTTGTTGAAGCATTTTGATGTTTTCCTGTTCGTTTTGTGTGTTTTCTTCTTTAAGTGTTTACGACTGTAACTAGGCACGTGCAAATATTAAAACATGAATGTAACGACTGTCGATGAATCGGCCAAGCCATTCCCACAGGTTGTAGTGCTGACTATACACCCTCTACAGAAGTATACAGTCCAGAGGATGCCCTCTCAACAGCTTTTCCAAGCTCCCTTCCCTGAGATTTCTATCTACAAACCTGGGAGATCACAGTCATATTTCATAACCTGCTTTTTTAAATTCTGGTGCTGTGGCCAGCTAGCCCCCAAAATTTCGACACGTTCCTAATCAGCAGCACGTCTGTTACCCATTCGCTCTAAACTTCCACAATCCATGATTCGTTTTGTTAAAGCGAATTTCCTATTCAACTATTCCTGTTCGACTTCCTGTCCGATGGTGAGGTAACGCACCAGCAAATTACACATCGAAAAGTGTATGGGACATGTTAGATAGAACAGTATCAATGATAAGATTAATAAACCATGACAATGGCGAAATCGTACTCGGTGAATAAATGTGAGTTTCTGTCTCCGGATAAACTGACTGAGTTCCATGGATGGTGAATGTAACTTGAACCCAAATGTCCGACAGGTTGGGGATTATTCACTGGCCTCATTTCTGACACCGTTCGGTTGTTGCTCGTCTTCAACAGTTTCAGCTTTAGCCTCCTGTATACCCCAAAGATAAAGGAACCCATCGTTTGCTGTGGTGATGAAGCAGGTAGGCGTCATCTGTAAGAAAAAGAGGTTGGATTAGTTCGGGTTAGTTATATTTTTCGCAGGCCAGTTACATTTCTTTCCTATATACGGTTTCAAGTGAAAACCTGCCCCGCAAGTGAAGTCAGTTCATGCAGAGCAGTACTGTACAGCTGTTTCACCCTCCTCGATGGGAATCGCTAACTGTGCTCATCCCGCGAGTCTGTAGAGCGGTTTGAGGACGAACACCATACCAGTTGGATACTAATGCCCCATCAGTGTGTGAACAGCTCGCACTAAAACAAGATAGGACACCAAGCCCCACAAACTGTAAGTTACTTGCTCAGAGAATGAGTCCTCTCTCTGACAAATCTTCAGTCGGCAGGATAGTCACGTAGCGTGATCCGTGAAGGATGATGGTGTTATTGCCTACGTGAATGCGAGTTAATCACATGGCCCATCAGCTACTCCTGGCAGAATGCTTAATTGTTTGCCCATTATTCAGAAAGCCGCGGGTCCGAAGATTCGTGAGATGCGTAATGCTGATGATTCTCGATTATGATGGTTCTCACCATCTACGAACTTATTTGACTAAATCTTGCATATTCTAAAGCATACGCGATCAGACCGAATAAGATAACTTCATGCTGATAGTTTTATTTAGGAGTCAACTGGGTAGGTGACTATGCTTGCGAATTGTTCGCTCAGGTTAAAAAACTATGTTGCAAACTTTCCGTCACCAACGGAATATGTTGTTGTGAAGTGGAACGGAGCTGTGAGTTGGTGGTTGTGCTTCTGGAGGGAGTGACCTTCGATGAGTGTTCCACTGGTTAGTAATCGTATTGATTGTGTTTTGATTGGACCACGCCTAAGTGAACTTTGAACTTGACCTCTACGATTCCTAACTTATAACTTTTGTCGGACTCGTCCCACGGTTTGTGCTGATGCCTGATCCGTTTGCCTTATGGTCGGCCGATTGCATAATCCGATTCAGTTCGTGCTCATCCAGGTGCATAGGTCAGGTCCGATTCAAAGTTTCGTTAGATTGGTTACAAATCTCTGTCCGAACAGGTCAACTAAATGTGTGTTATTTACCATATAGTTTGCATTAGAGGCAACAATAACTTCTTTGAACAGACCGGAAGGAAACCATCTAAAAGAACCGAGGAACACAAGGCGGTCGTACACGAAGATCATGGGGTTGCTTATCCTAGTGCGTGAGACGTGAAGATTTCGATGCGTAGAAGTACCTGACAAGCAGGGGAATTTCTGGAAGTATAGTACTCCACGACAAAATCAGTCAGTCGATAGGCTGAACAGGACACAATCTATACGCCTCTAAGAGCAAGATATCATGAACTAAATCGAACGACGCAATCACGGCAAAAAGTCAAACAAGTTGACATCGGTCAAAACAACATCAACCGCTAGACGAGTCTGGCAAAGTTCACACGGTACGAATCGGACAGGTCAGTTTCAATAGCCGAACGTCGATCAATCAGAACACGAAGGTGGAACTCAATCAATAGGATTACTCACTGAGGCAACCAGTCATAATCGAATACTGCTCCTCCAGAAGCACATATATAAATTCACGCACACCGCTGATCAACGCATAACCACCAACCCACAGCTTCGCTTCGCAACAACGCACCGGTAATTTCACCTCGATTGATGACGAAACAAAATTTCCAAGCTCAGCGAATAGTCGACCATCAACTGAACAAACTAAGCTGCTACTATTATCTATGTCTTGCCCATGTGTTAATGCACCAGCTTTCGGACTTAATATTCAGGTGGCTCCTTAATCACTAATACGCATATCCACAGATTAAGTTACCCGGCCAAACACATCCCCTGTCTACACTTCGGCATTGGCACTTGCGAGCAACAGCAAGCATTACTGTGGGAATCACAGCCATTCCACTAATCTGTCAAAAGCATTGGCACAACCTGTTTTTAAGAGGAACCACAAAGCGTAAATTGCGCACGTAATTATAGCCCGGCTCACATGGAAATATGGAGGTACAGATGCAGGAAAACTTGGACGCATACTCATTAACTTGCCTGAGTGGTGCAGGAACCGATGTTTAATTAAGATAATTTAATGACTGAATTCCTTAAAAGCCCAACGGAGAACGAAACCAGTAGTGAGTAGTCAGCGGATTTTGGTTCATCGTTTCCCACCATTCAAAGATTGACGTGGAGGTGACTAGACCTGATTACTGTTGACTTGGAACCCAGTTACACATATTGCGAACAAAACCTCTGGGCGAGACCAAAACCCATGGCAAGCGATGGAAACTGGTTCGAGTCCTTGTCATTGGCGCGCGTCTTCGTTTTCACAATATGCTTCCCTAGGTTTCTATTCAACACTACTTATGATTTCCAGAATCCGTTCTGGAAGAACAAATCCGATAAGCGGTTAAGAGATATGAAGGTTAGTTTTCAGCTTAGGTTTAAGAAAGTTGCTAACACATCCATACAGGGCTTATCAATCTGATAGAACTTTGGCGCAAATTTTGACACAGATTTCAGTTTTCCGCCTTTATCAAATAAGAAGGTGTATTATAGATAATTATTTTGGCCTAAATTTAGGAAATTAACAACCGTAACCTCAAAATTTTGGGACGATATTGGGAGTGTTCCACTTTTGATCTCCTTGGAAAACGGGGACAAAAATAAACAGGCCCTCATAAGCGACCATGCGTTGATAAAGAAACTGTACGCGTTATCCAGAGGGTTATGCTGCAGGGCTTGTTTGGTCTAGTTTTTAAATCATTCCTTAGATTTTTTACTGAGCTTAGCGGTTAAAAGAGGCAGGTGTTAACTAGTAGTTACGTGATCAATAAAGGTTTGTTCCTTTGATCATAAAACTTCTCCAGCAAAGGATTTTGTGTACTCATTCACCCGGATAAACTTTACTACCACAATAACCATATATGCGGTTAAGACTGATCACAACACATTTCAGCACCAAGCTGACGGTTTAGTACAAGACCTGAATGTTGTTCTCCAGGAATCCGGAAAAATCATCATCGAATACGTCAAAAGGAAAACTGCTGGTGTTGAACGATTATCAGTAGCCTCGAGTAGTAGTGGTCCTTACTCGAAGTTCAGTGGAAGAAGTCTACAGGTCTTTGCTCCATTTTCATGAAACTGCCAGAAAAACGACCAAGTCACATGTAGAAGAGTGCGCCAAACGCGGCAGTTCCTGCTTCGCGCCGTGACCGTGGTACTGAAATCCACGCAAGTTGAATGATACAGATGGCGCTTATGTGTAAAAATGTGGCAGCCACACTAGTCTTTATGAGATAAATGCCTCTTCCATAACGTGTGAAGTCGCACTGCTACGATTGTATGTGTTGAAAACCATAATCAAGTAGACTGAGTTGGTGAAAAAAATGCATGATACAAAGGTGATATCATTACAACAAAAACCTGAACAGTACCGAAGATAGTAAGTCGTCCATTTGGAGCCAGCTGTGAGGAGGGATCACCACAGACAACAAAAGTCTCGTTAAAGTCACAATTTCGATGTTTTGATTTGCTTTCATCTGCCTTGACAAGTTTCACCTTTCGAAACTGTGATCGACTCGCATTAAATCACAGAAAACAGGCAACAAATCCGCATCTCCTTGTTGGGCCATACCGCTTGAACAACACTGTCGTCGGGATGTAATACTGAATATGTTTCAGTCCTTTGGGTATAGGTTCTAACTGCATGTCTCCTCCGAATAGAAGGGTGTAGCTGTGAAGGTCGGTTTACTACAAGCATCAGCCGCCAAAGTTGAAAGATCTCGCCACTAGATCGGAAGCGGATGTATTCTTATCTTGTTGACCGCAGATTCACCGACTTCATTTCTGGCAAAAAATCCTGGCTATATGCAGTTAGCAGAGCCACAGTGTAAAACCCTGGTATCGTTGGATTTCTCGCATTTTCATCTACTCACCACTTGTTTTGACGAAGCTCATTCATGAAAAACCTATGAACCCAAAACAACAAATCGTCGACTTTCGGCCGAAAAATTCGGATTTTGGCTACCTCCAATGAGAGCTGCCAATTTGTCTTTCCAGTTAGCCAATCAGAATCTAAATTACCCTGTGCAGCAGTTCACGAACAGGTCATTACCGCATGAAGGTCCTCAGGTAGAGCGCAAAAATATGCTACAGTTAGAACTAACTGCAGTTGGTCGCAATAACCCTGTTGTTTCTTGGTGCACTTTGGAGAACAGCAATGTATGCATAAGAAATTGTGCACCCATTTTACAAACCTTTCCGGTTGAAAGGCCATGGAGCATTTTCTAAACCCCAGTTGTATGGTTTCAAAGACATCAGCGTTGAAATACGGCCAAAAATGACCACATAGTCACCCTCTTTTAACATTAACACTTAATACTTAACGCACCAGCCTCCATATTTCATTTTGCGTGCACAGTGGACCAAATGCTTTCTCACTTACTCTGCTGTGCCTCGCCGCCGTTTTGCCAGGGTACGTACACGTGCACACATAATGCAAACTACTGTTTGTTTATGAGTAAAATATATAAAGTTTATCCGTCGATTGTGTTTTCACCTTGGGTCTGCCCAATTCGGCGTCCATGAGTACCCAGGACTATTAGAAATGTTCACCCTAGTACCCAAAAAATAAGGGATTACACTAAGTGTAGTCAGTGAGTCTAGGCGAGACAACGCTTTCTCAGCTATGTAGGCTTAAATCGGAAGGGGACTTGAAGTTGCCACATAAGTACGCAAAACAAAACTTACTTCAAAGGCATTGAGACATTGAAACAACGAATTTCCGAAAACCGTACGTAATACTCCGGTGTTTTTGTCGTATACGCGCACGTGGCCATCATCCGATGCAGTAACCACTGAAACAGATGATGATGGTTAATCTGAGGAACGAAATTTTCCGAACATGAACCAAAACTATTAAGCAATTAGGGACAGAGGCAATGGTTCTACTGAAACTATGTCTGGGTATTGATATAACACCAAAGTTTATTTCAGGCGTAGAAGCGGTCCTTCGGAGCACACCGCTTCAAGGCTGTTACCTTGAGTGGATAGGAAGAATTGCATAACATTTGCTCGCAATTAGCAAAAATGTTATCCTGTTAATGGAAAACACTGCTCATTAGGTTGCTGAAAACACTTCGAGAGCCCATGACCGGCTCAAGTGAACCCCAGTGTTTTCTGTCAAGAAAGTGTACTGCGGTATTTCGAATATCGCCTTAAATAAAACAAGAAAAAATCCTTGTGCAGCGCATTTATTTAATAAGTATCATAAACAACGGAATCAGCTGGGATTCGGTATAGTCTCCCGTCAATACCAAGTCAACTTGCAAATGGACCAGATTCTCTCTTCATTTACCATGCGCTCCGGTTGTACGATACACGCTGGAGGTGCACAGGGCGTATAAGTGGGTCTCGAATAATCGGCCCAGAAGTAGCTCAAGATAAATCGTCTAACTCTTGACCAAACTAAAGGTCTCGAGGTCAGCTACGGAAAACGCTGACGGTTGATCAACACAGAACAGCGAGCTTCGCAGGTGTGAGTAGTCCTGTGTGACTGATGGCTGGAAATGCACGTGCGCGTCTGCCGCTGGATAGACCGATTCACTTTTCGGACAGCCAGAGTTTTCAGTTCGCATGTCGTGTCAGGCTGATGCAGTTTCATGTAGGGCAAGCCGAAGCCGAGCGCTATGTCGCTGTGGTACACTGTTACCTTTTTCACAGATACTATTAGACTCTATTAGACACTGTTAGGCACTATTCCACACCGCTAATGATTGCTCTGCTGTGCACGAAGCACTTTGAGGGCCAGTCATTGGGGGGTAGCCAACATTGCAGGCTCACAGATTATGTGGTCCTTAAAGGTCAAGCTGGGAGTAAAGCTTAGTTTACGTTTCTAAGAGGAACAAATCTGCCATCGTAAGCTTCATGCGGAAGTGACAAATAACGTTTGTTTCCCAGTCGACATGACACAAGACTATGACTGATGAGATTGCTTTTCAAGTTCGCACTCTCTTCTAGACTTTGTACAACTGCTTCTTTCGCGTGTAAATCTGGTTAAGCCGTAAGTGAACATCATCACCGCTATTACCCTCGTATCTGTGACGAGGCAGCTAATATCACCTGGTTTGACATGTGCTGCAACCGACAGCCATTTGTCTTCCATCGTGCCTCCTTAAGACAGCTGTGATTGGTCTTTAATGCTTGTCATGCAAATCTATCCATCATGGTTCAGCATGAAATGGCAAGTACAGTTTATACTGATGGTTATGGCGCATTGACTATCCGGCATATATTAATTCAGTTGTAATGAGCAGCGTATTACGCATACCGAATCATCGTTTCCCGAAGAGAGTGCGATTTTCCGTGCGCAGTTCACAGTGGTGCATGCACAGCGGTAGTCAACCTTTGACCTGGCATAGGGATATGAAATA
>SJOL01000719.1:1362949-1388351 GCA_004794785.1 Opisthorchis felineus | reverse complement strand
AGTCAACCTTTGACCTGGCATAGGGATATGAAATAAGTTACGTAAAGTCTGGGTGCCGTTGGTGCGGCTCGCCTTCCGGGGTCCGCGTGATTTCCCGTATGCATGGTCGGAGACGCAGAATATGGTTGCTAATCGATGTCAGTCGCATTCTGTTGTCTGTCGCATCCAGATTGCCTGAGTGCGTGTCTGGAGGTGTAGATACCTCTGAAAGACCGTGGTAGGATAGCACTAAGCCCATTCCCCATCCAATCGCAGTCCTTTTGGAACAAAAGGGCCCTCGAATAAATAGTAGTTTTACGGCAGCGAAGCATTAGCCTCAAACACATACGTTGTGCTGTCGATGAGGATGAACGACTAGCGTTCATCTGTTATGACGTTTTCCAAAACGCATTGAAAAAGTACACCAATAAATCCCACTTCATTCCACCGAGAGGTGAATCAAGGTGATGGATGTCTTGTTGTTATGGTGCAAGATTTCAGAACACTTTTTTGACCAAATTATCCTTAGGGTGCGTTTGTTAGGACCAGAAGAACACTCGTTGTACGGGTGTGTTTGAAGCACTGTTATTGTTCATCACTACCGTGTGAACCCTAATGTTAGTCGATGAACAATTTTTATGCTTTTACTAACGACGGAGTCGACTGTTGTACGCCCAAACCAGCCTAGCTTTTATCAGCCTGTCGGAAAGCACAGAGCCTTCAGTGAGTAAGGCTCCCAAGTGAGCCTCTTCGATAGGTTAACATTTAGGGGACCTGGTAATTTGTAAACTTGAATTCTCCTGTACACATTTTTGCCCAAGTGTAGTAGCGGTATTTTCCTCAGCTCAGTTCTCGGCCTGAACCTCCCAAGCTAGCTTTCCCGTCAAAAACAACCAACAAAGGTGCACAACTTATATTAGCACCCAAAACCAGGTCACAACACTTGTACAGCGCGTCGTGCATAAAGTACTTGCCTTGACAACATCCTGAAAATTCTTACGCCTTCCGGATGCGCCAGTGGTAATCGGCAGCCGGCGCATATTGGGTAATGATTGGCTACTGGGTTCAGGCTTTCGACCAATCAGAGCTCGCCTTGATGCCGGACCGGCATGCGGCCCGAACTTTTGGCCAGTCTTGTGCGGGGTAAGCTTCTCGGCCGTTGCAGCGCCTAAATGAGAGCGCTAGGGTGGTATCGGTGTGGAATTCCTCCTAAGACTTAGGGATGCTGTCGCCTCAGAGGAACAACTGCTATTACGGTGACAGTCTCGGAAATGGCTCCAAATTCCTTTATTGGCCGTAAAATAGAGAGTAGACAAGCCTCCAAGGCTCCGTGCTTATTGGACTATGAAAAAACTACTGGAAACCCAGACGAATTTTTTCTCTAAATGGTCTCGTTCGAGGTAAAAAAAAATGAAAATTTAATTTGCTCGGGATGCCTTCGATGGGTAGAAATTGTGTACCAATAAACCGAATGAATTACGTTAGCATGATTTTCTGTTAATACTAGGAAATGTTGAAAAAATATCAGTCATACTGTGACTGTTGTGGTCTAACGTAGTCGCAAAAATGAGCGGAACTATACACAAGGAGAATACCAAACTCGTCAAAGTAATTAGACCAGCAAGTCAGGCTCTCTATAAATTATTAAAAAGCGCCTCCACAGAATCAACCAAATAAACTAGAAAATGTGAAAATATTTTCGACATATTAACGATAAGTTTTGAGATTTTGGCCACAGAGTAAATCAAAGGCAACAAAATTAGCACAGAAATGTAAGAGGCACCTAAAGATTCCGTGGCTGTTGAAACCTTAAGTATTTACGGTTGATCACAGACAGATAGCATACACATTCATAATAAACTCTAGTGAAATTCGTTGAACGTTCTTCACATACAGGAAAGATAAAAAAGTCGACAGATCAGTTCCACTTAGTTTGAGTGCGAACATTACCGAAACTGGCCTACAAAGGTGGGTTTACTAACTATTTGTGAAAGTACGTAAACAAGCGCTGTCTCAATTAGTGCTCGGGGCAGCTCAGTGGTTAAGACGCAAACTTACTGACCGGAGGGTCCATAGTTTGAACCCAGCCTCTGTATCTCGACTGCTCCTGCCTAGGCTTGGGCAACCTGGGAGTACATAAATACTCATGTTTCCTCTGGATGGCATGGCAGTTATGCACCAAAAGGATGTTTTAGCTGAACGATTGTAATTTATTAGGAACTAACTATTACATTCTAATTCACTCCAAACCGAAGTTCTCAGCACCCTTATTCATATCAGGTATCCCTTCTTGTAAATGTCGCTTCCTGAAACCTACCTTTTGTCCAGTTTTTGTTAAGATATCCATAACAGTGAAACTCTAATGCTTTTAGTCTTCCATAAAATGTACACGACATATGTTTTTTCACGTGAAAAGGTGATAAACTTTGTTTTTCAATAAGGATGAAAGGGCTGTACAGTGCTCTTCGGCTTCTCAGCAAAGACTGGCTTCACTGAGAGGACGAAATTTCTACAGACAATTGACAAATCGGCTCATGCTACCATCGATGTGTGAGTGGTTCACAGCAAGGATAATTTTACAAGATGAGTGAAACTTCCATTTCAGAGGTCGTTGCTCGAAGAGCCAGTCAACACGTGTGACCACGTGATTTGGATCGGGTGGTTGAAGGATGAGCAGCGCTATATCCTGTTTAAGTGTGAGTTAATCGCACTACTGAACAGCCGCTCGTGCCCTAATCGGCTCCTCAGCGCAGACTGGTTTCAGGTACAGGACAAAATCTCAGTTGAAAATTGACAAGTCTCCTCACACTACCATCAACTTCCGTTTTGTCTAGGATTCACAGGAAGAACATCCGTGACGTAGTAAAGAACAAACAGTCTGTGATGCTTCTGTTTGTTTGTTAGCCTAAGAGAAGCCATTTATTCTCCTAAGTCCAGTAGAAGCTGTTAGCACACAGATCCAGAGTATCTGAAGACACGAGTAGACAGCACGGCGAAGACCGAAGGTGCCAGGTATCCCCGTAACCATGTTGAGTGTGAATCCACAGTCCACCCATGGCCACCTAAATCAGACTCTTTCATCCAAACAATACATAACAAACTTACCGAAACTGGTCGATGAGTTATCGACAATTCTTATGAGCCTTCCGAGCCAAAGTCGTGAGAAAGCCTAGCTAATGCTCTGCTCTCAGAGAGACTGTGGAGATAGCATTGTAACCTAAGGGACAACCTCTGAATCACTGGCTTGTCCCATTGAGGTTCACTCCGGACGTTCCGCTGTGTTCAACAAAGGCACTCGGTCAACCTTCTTGCATTTCAAAAAAAAATACTAGACATTTTTCGGAAAGTAACTTGTTGACGGAAACAATAATAACAGTGGTAATAGCAATCTCCACTTACAGCGGTCACCATCGCTTCGAACTTCAATTATGGTTTTCTTCGCTCCCAAATATTTTCTTAACTGTGTACCCGTTTCCAACAGCCAAGATCGCGCCGTCCGATCAGCACTTCCAGTGTATAACATTTTATCACATAGCTGACCGAAAACAGAAGTAGAAAAAAATAGAAATAATTACACGAGACGCATTCATTTACACAGTAATTCGGTTTTATTGGGAGACTCAACCGAATCCGCTCTGGATCCTTGGTTTATTATATTCTTCAATTGAATGTGCCAGGCAAAGGTTGTCTCGTGTTTCAGTTGCTACGATATGCGAGATATCGCAGTATATTTTCTTGAATCAAAGTACTTACAGGGCTGCTGAAAGCCGGTTTTATCCTTCTTGGGGTTTATCAAGTAGGTGCAGTCCCCAAGTTCCCGTAACAAACTTCGTACAATTTCGGTTCAGGCAGACAGCAACCAAACCATCACGGTGGCCGTTTGTGGCAGATCTTGCCATATTTGCATAATGCGATTGATAAAAAACACCATCTTTGTGGCAACGACAGCCAGATTAATTAAGTTCTCATGTCATCGACTAAACTCTTCTCTTTGAGGTCAAAACTTGTAGGAATTTAGTCGAGTTGTCTCTGGTAAATCAAGACAGTCCATGCCGAAAACCGAAAAGTACGGCACAGTTGTTTCATCGTTGTTGAAGATCACCGGCCTTGCATATCTCACGATCATTCAGGGTTGGTCGAACACGCGCGCTCGATTAAACCTTTTGACTGCGACTGTGATTAACTCACGGGTAGAGGGGATCTTTCAACCAAGCAAACCGGCTCCACTCGACCGAACGGTTTGGTCTTTCACCACTAGCGTGGAGGTCACTTGTTCTAATCTCCCCCACCCCCCCAGAGGTTCGTGATGTGGGCATTCCTGATTATTTCAAACACCTCCGCCGTTAATAACAGATGAATATACTACGTATATATTATCCAACATTTCCATAAGCCAAACAACGTATACATTCTGGTTTGAAGTTGAAAGAATCACGCGAGAACATTTTCCAAACAGAGCTACATTAAGTGTGATGAAACGGATGACGAAAACCAGAACCACCTTTTTCAAATAGATGCTGACGGTGCGCACGCCATCAAATGAGGTCACAGATAAACTCAAATAATTCTTCATCAAAGTGCTCAATGATACAAGATGAACAACACAACCACAAGCCATGATATTTCGAGTGAAATTCAGTTATTTCCGTCACACCGGACATGTTTCTGCCGCCATCAACTGCGAGATACCTACGTTACTTTCAATGCATCTTGAAGTCCGGCAAGTTTTTTACGCAATCCTTGGAAGACATCTTCCCAATTTTCTGTCCTTCACATACTGTGACCAGATGCCATTTCTTCCGCAGCAGGACTTTTCTGGATTCAAACAGGAGTGAAAAGTCCTGGTTAAAAACCTTCGAATGTGCCACTCATATGTGACCGTAAATTTTCGCCGGTATTCTGTCCCTGAGTATGCCAGCAGAAAGACCTGTTTTGACATGAAATGGCCTTTCAGGACACGATTCACATGCTGTCTCAGCGACTCACTTCTTGGAAAATGACCCGTCAGAAACTGACCTTAGTCGTTTTCATCGTTCAGTGAACCTACATAATTTTTGCATGCATTTTTGTGATAAAATTGTGAACCATATCAGTGTCTATGGGCCTGGATACACAAACTATGAACTTAAATGAAGATTGGTGTACTGATAGCCAACTACTCTAATTTGCTCACTAATTTGGTCATAAAGGAAGACTCAACTGAATCCAGCTGAATCTCTCGTTTACGATGCTCTTCAACCGAATGTGCTGCACAATCCCCGCCTCATGTCTAATCGGGATCCAAGCAGAATATAAGGTTCGTGGGAGCTCGGAGACTGAGCCTGTCTGATGAACTCCAAGGAGGGAGGAACCAGTCGTGAGCTATCGAAGAGTTTTCAGCAATCTTATGAGCAGTTTGTTACGTTCAGATTAGTCGAGTGTCTCCTAAATGCTTTCCAAAATAACGTGTATTAAGGCATTTGCGACAAAGGCCGAAAAAAATAAAGCTAGGCCAATCCTCACATCGTAGAAGAATCTGACCTTGTCTACGCCAGACAAACACCAATGATTGTGGTAAAACTTTGGTGACCTTTTTATGGCTTGCAGTATTTAGTTACTACCTGTCTAAATTTACTTGTGTGCTTTTCACATAATCTGTTTAGACAGGTACCAAAAGTAATCGTAACACACTGAACAGTTTGGCAAACAGTCCCACAAATCAGGATTCGAATAATTATACGTCTTCGGTGAAGAAGTCCGTTTCGCTATACTTACATCCATGCATACTACAGCACTTTTGTGACCATCGAAAACGAACTGGGGTTTCGCATTCTCCGCGTACCAGCTGCGTACTGTTCCGTCAAGTGAGGCGGTGTAGAGTAGGCGGCCAGTTGCATCCACCCGGATTCGTGTTATTGCACCTGCATGACCTTTGAAGGTAAGTGTACACTTTCCACTGCGTACACTCCAGGCCTTCGCATGTCGGTCAGCAGAACCAGTGAATATGCATTCCCGTGGTTTAAACTGACTAATCAGTGTGACACTTGTTTCCTGTTCCTTCTGTGTTGAACCGGAGTGGTCTTCAGACTTTTCCGCCGCGTCCAGGCCAGAGTGAGTGATAGCACTGACTTTGTGTGAGTGCCCTTTCAATTGATTCTCTAGCTTGCCCGTTTCAAAATTCCAAACGATCACAGACTTATCATTTGAGCCCGAAAGTATGCGATTGCCCGCACACACAATGGTATTGATCACATCTTCATGTCCTTCGAAAGTCTGTAAGGGGAAACATGAGTTCATCTAGAGTCACTGTTAGAAAATCAGGAAACCACGAAACCCATGCTGGTGTGTACCAATTAGTATAAAACACTAATATGTACACCTTATTTTCCTGCATAGTACTCTTTCATACACATATGAAAGATGATTCGACCGGTACAGAGTTAAGCAAGGGCTCAAAGGGGGATGAAATGGAGCGAAGTTCCTGCATCTTGTAGAGCTAGCTAATGCTTATCTCTTCATAATACCAAATTTACTCACAACTGGTGTTTTCGTGGAAATGAAGATGACTCAATAGCGTACCTGCTTACGGTGATGGATAGTAGACAAATTCTTACAGAGTCCCAGTGCAACATTCGGGTTGACACAGGGATAGTACGTCCAAACAGCAGTATCGTTGGAATTACAATGAAGCTAGACAGCTAGATAGGACAATAGGCTGAATCATTATTGCGCAGTTGGTACGATGGCCGAATGCGGTAGCTAGTCAATGTGAGTTACGTCTGCTAACCGGCTGCATATTTGTCGTTTGTGTCCGAGTATGGGAATTCGGAAGGTTAACCTGCGGCACCTTACAGATCCCCTAATTTCACCCGATGTCTCTAAAATTATAAATACTTTTGGATCCCTTCTTGGGCGTTTCATGAGAACTGAGAGTGAATAAAATTCTACTCTTTGAGGCTAGAACGTCCAACAGAACTGCTGGGTCTTGAGCATTAGAGATTATATATATATATATATATACTTTACGTCATATTAAGAGGTAAGACACAGCCCAATTTCACAAAAGTACAAAACACCACTGAATCACTGCTGAAGCACACAACCGGACATTCTTAGCAGTGCTTTTTCCAGAGGTAGACAATGTTCTCCAGAATGAATGCACGAGTATGTGCAGTTCAGCTCAACAAGAAACGACTTTATCAGCTGTCGACATTGACTTGCAATTCCAAAGCAAGTCAAAAATACTCGGACGCTCAAACATGTGTATGTCAAGTTGAAAACGTCTTGGTTGAAAAACGGTCCATCGCTCGATAATGGCTGTTCAAAAAGATGACCTGATCCCCCGAGTGTTGTAAGTACACACACACGTTGATGTAATGCCGTTGGTCGTAAAAGTGCAAAAGATGACTGTCGTTAGTATGGATAGTTTATCAATATTGCGTGTGATCCCCACGTTCACACTGCTGCCATCTGAACAGTCTTCCACCTGCCCTGGTGAGATTATTCTGGTGAGTCTATACCAAATGGGATTAGGACAGCACTGTACTCGAATTTCACTTTCATTGGAGCTCATCAGCAGTGTCGCGGTTTGAACTCCGGACTTGTGACATGAGAGCACTCTAGACGCACCTGCTGAACAGACGAACTTGTTCACGTTTGAGCGATGCGACTGGTTTGCCCGACTTCCCGAACGACTAACTAGAAACTGTCCTGGTTGTGTCCATCGATTGACAAGCCTATCAGGAGCTCCCAGTCAGGCAGCTTCATGGAAGCTTAAAAACTACTGGATTAGCTGTAGGTGGTTGCGGTATTCGTAGAATTAACGTTCACATCACTCTCGTTTGAACAGTCCTCCTGTTCAGGAGCAATTAATCCGATAATTCTATTCAGAGATTGCCAGTCAGTGCGTTTCGCAAAAACTGTTGATGTGACACGCTTCCAGTTATGACTTCATCTCCTCAGGGGATGGTCAGTGGTCAGGAATTATAAATTGTTTTGTCCCGATTTCACTCCACCTTGATGATGACGAACCGAGAGATAAATTGCTAGGGGTCAGCGAAAAGACAACCAGTAGATATCAAAGAAACTTCCCGTTTGAGCTGATTCGGAAAGGGTTCTAAGTTCAAGCAAAGACTGTACGGAATTGGCAGAAGGGATTTATGAAATAAATTGGTCGAATTTCTCGGGAAACTACGTTATACATCACCTTGTAAGTAACAAACCAACCGCGCAATGACGGTGCCCAGTCGCATGGTGGCGAAGTACTGGCAATCCAACAGCCAATAAACTCACCCCAGCTACCAAAAACTTGAACACATTGTCATGGTTTCTCTACGTGCAGTCTGACACCTTCGTTACCAACCGTCTTCTTCTGCTGAAGGTTTTTTTGTTGACAATTTCTGGGTAATCAGATTGCTTTCAAATTTCGAATGTTGGTTTTGCTAATCGAGTTAAGTCAGTTGATAATGAATGGACAAGATGTAGTTGAAAGTTGTGTCATTTCACAAAGTTGAGAGCAAACAGTGATTCAACACTGGAGTCGATCTCACCTATGATTCATCAGCGGTGCGCTTGAACTATTGGAACCTGCTTCGTTCTGGATTGCGATTTGAGTATTCTGCTGTTCATTTGGAGAGTCACAGAATACCGGACCTTGTGACGCCGAAATGATTGGCTGCTGGGCGGCTTGTCAAACAACTGACAAGCCACCGGCGACCAAAACAGGCAGTATATAGTTACCATTTGGAAGTTTGAGGACTAGAATCGCCTTGGAGGTTTATGAGGATTGCACTGCTGGCGATTTACAATAAGGACAAAACAAGTGTGCAGTTTTTTCTTGTTTTATCGACACAGACTGACTTCAATTGCAAGGCAAAAGAGGGACTAAAATACCAAACCTCCTTCTAAACTAGACATGGTCAACACACAACGCACGGATAACATTTGCGACCTTTCTTCATTGATAGCGCCAGAAACGAATTTCTTTGAGGCCAAAAGGCCATGTAGGAGCTTGATCCCTTCGGTCCGCAGACCTTAAAGGCCTTCAGAACTATAATTATTGGTGCTTTTGCAGTCTAGCGGACCTTAGCTGAAGCAAGCAATCGGCGGGGATCTGAAATGCTAAAGTAGCAAGTAAACCAAATGAAGTTATGGTAACTTGGACAAGTACTACGCACATCTACCAAAGACAGCGATGTTCTCCACTCCAAAGTCTTGTTGTCTTTCGACAACAAGGCTCGTGGGAGCCTTGGCCGTGGCTTGAGAGCGCGAACCAAAGATGACTACTCTCAAACTGAGTGCCGTGGTATCTCCGAGTTGTTCTGGTTAGGGTCCATGTAGTTTAATTTTTACGTTGCTAAGACCCATGCAGAGCACGGCGTGTAACCAGTGGTATGCATGGACTCACGTCCAAATCGGACTGAGCTTGGAAGTACTTACTTCAGGGCCCAGTTAACACCGACTCACCTGGAGAGGACTGCAGGTTTGATGGACGCCACATTCTTTCTAAGCGAAGTTTGACCACAATTCTGATCAGCTGCACATGACCTAAAGCATCGCGGTTTCGGTTCACTCTGGAGGTCAGTGAGATGCATATTGCTGAGGGATGAACTACTTCACAAGGATTCTGGCAGTTCATCAAAAGATGACTTCCATCTACAAGTGACGGCGACACAGAACGAAGTGACTACTGTTTGCGTTTAAGAGTTCGCAGTAAGTTTATAAAACAGACTTCATGCGAATTTCTTAGATCCTAATGTTTTATGAATAACACACTCACTATCCTGTCAGACAGAGTGCAAAACGTGCTTGAATAGTTGCATGACTGAGCATCCAAACAGTCATCTTTGATAGGCCATGTTGGCACATAAAAAGACCTAGCTGTAGTGCATACACAAGCTTGCACGTATATAAGTGATCATTAAATCCCGAAAACAAGCATTCACTCACGATCAGGCATGCTCCAGACGTCGGATTCCATTTCTTCAAGGTGTGGTCTGCGGCCCCAGATATCAACATTTCCCGGTGGAATTGTACAGCGGTCACGTAATGTGTATGCCCCGCCAATATCTGATCACAATTCAGTGCCAGTTGATCACCATCGTTGAGTTTCCACAAACGAATTGTACAGTCGTCTGAACCTGAGGCGATAAGCTGTTGACTGGTTGACACAGCCAAGCAGTTGACACCTGCACTGTGTCCTTCGCACTTCTGAACAGGTTCCGTACAAACCACAGTTGATGAGGTCGAACCCATTAGTGCTGGCAATCTGTAAGCAATGTATTGTACGAACGTTTATCGCACCCATCATCATCATCATCATCATCATCATCATCATCATCATCATCATCATCATCATCATCATCATCATCATCATCATCATCATCATCATCATCATCATCATCATCATCATCATCATCATCATCATCATCATCATCATCATCATCATCATCATCATCATCATCGAGGACAGCACCAGTGTTTACACTAATGCTTTACTGCAAGAATGTTTAGTTGGTTATATTTCAAGATTTAAAATGAACAGGAGAGAAAACAGTAGATGAGAAAGAGACCTGGTCCTAGCGTACCACAATCATTCTGAGGGTGTTACACCTCCGAACGCTTGGTCAGACAATCTGAAAAGAAGCTGATAGAACGAAAGCCGCTGACATCGATCAGCCGCCATTTCTTGCAGTGTCCCCAGCCAAGCACAGGTCACTTGAACCCCACTAACAGCACCCAAACTCGTCGTAATCCTTTTTCACCTTTCTACCAAGTCATCCATTGTCCATCTGGTGGTTGGCGCCACTCTGAAGGAGGCACGGAGGACAACACTAGTCTCCGTATGCGATGTTTCAGCAAGTGTAGAACATGGCTAAAAGTGGCCATCTGATGAAGCCGTTGCAGGCACTACAAGAAAGAAGTATGCGATATAAAATTCCCTATATATGCTTCCGCCTGCTAACAAGCAACTTCCTGTTGTTCAGTCGAGGTAGATCGCTTACATGAATCGATTTAATTTGGATAATTTACGTTCCTTTCTTTTGCTTACTGATGTCTTCTCTGCGATAAAACATACATCACGGACGATAGGCATGAAAAATCCATAAATTTTCTATCTTCTTTCGCTACAAACGCACAATTCCAACCCTTTACAGTAAAAAAACAGTTCCATGAAAAAATCTCCAGTAAAGTTACTCTACTACCATAACACAGATTGGAAAAGATGTGAACTTCTGTCGACTACAAATCGAGAATCGTTTCTTGACTGGTTTTGGTGATTTAAACGAGTTTCGCTTCACTGTGGTAGCGAACAAAATGAAGTCAACATTGTTTTTACTTCTGTTTTTCTATAAGTCGAAACATCATTTCGTGGAGAAAATGTTCTCTACATGTTCACCAGAGGATTCTGCTGGCACCAAATATCCACGCACCCAAAAAGATTTAGTCGTAGGGATTATTCTTTGGATATGTTCCACGTAAAGGGAAGATGCTGTATTAATAAGGTGAGAAAAACTTGTTCTCTTTGCTTAGAGGGGGGATTACAAAACTCACTTTCATAACATGAAATTCCTCCTAGAAAACAACAACGTGGACCTTAGACTCTTTAGTTCTGATAAGAATTAGTTTGCTTTAACTGGCTCGCCGTATGACGTCTATCACGTTATGCAGTGAAACCACCCAATAGGTCGCACGCACTTAAGGGGGGAGGGAATCATCTCATTCACGGTAGCACACCTTACGCAATAAGGAGAAAAGGTCAGTGAAGCAGTCATGTGCCCGAGTCTGGGTGGATATCCTTACAGTACGTCCAAGTCAGCACATTCAGAATATTTTATCTTTTCCTCAAGCTATACTTCCTTTTGGAAAATTCTCCTTCCGATTGAGTCTACTACCAGTGGTCACTGAGGTTGATGATCAACTGCAGTCTCGTTTCAAAACAAACCAGCAGTGCCAGCTGACCACTATGAAGATTTACACATAACCAGTCCTGGCAAGCCTGAAATTTGTAAACTGATTTTCGGTTACTCAGCGGTGATGTCAGTTCGGTGGATCGTATCTGTGTCGACTGCTTGTAGACTGTTTTGCAGACCCAGTTACTCAAGCCACTTCTGGGTTCACCGTTGTACGGTTTCTATCAGCAGCTGGGGCATGTGTAACTCTTGAAGTGTGAAGTTAAAGTAACCGAGACATGAGCAAAAAGATGCATTTGGGGACACCGGCCTAACAGACGGATGACCCACCGACTGAAGTCCCGTGAACCGTGATCTTCACAATTAATTCGTCATACAGCTGCCTAATGGACTAACATGGGACGCCTGTCATTGCCATTAATGAGCCCCTTGTATGAAGCCCTCAACCGGTCTGATGCTGATATTATCCACACCGCCTGACAGCCCCAAAAACAAACGTAGCTACATGCTACTTACCCCCTATCTTTTAAGTAGTCCCTTATTCGGTGGCGCGGGAAGAATTTCCATTGGCATAGTTCTACCGAGACGTATAACTAGGATAGACGTAATATACTACCCATAAGGTTGCTGAAAACTCTTCGACAGCCAACGACCGGTTTCGCCCTTCTTGGGGCTCATCATGTAGGTGCAGTCCCCGAGTCTCCGTCAACCTTATGTTTTACTTGAACCCAAATTGCTTAAAATCACCATAAACGGGAGATTCGGCTGGGTTCCAGGTGAGTCTCTGGCGAAACAAAATTTGTTTGCAAATGAGTGTATTTCGCTTATAACTAGGATGTTGCAAATAGGTGTTTCTGTGTGCAGTTGTCTTGACGAGACAAGATCTGTTATCATGATCGGCCCAAAGGCCGAGCTGGCCCGTACACGCTGCCTCTGGATCAAAGAGTCCTGCAAAAGAAGTGAAACTCCCACCATGGCTTAGCATTTCACTCTTGTAAACTGACGTAACAAGCGCATGATGGATAGCAGAGGGAACGGGAAAACCATTCGAATTTTATCCCGAAAAGACAGCTCCAAATCACATGCGCGCAAGGAATGCGCTGGATTTGTGGAAAACTTGGAAAACCAGTTGGTGCGTACATAAGACTGTTGGCGTATGGTATGATGAATCGCATGTTTTATTTGGCCAGAAGAAAGACATCTACTTCAGGATTTGATGGTCTTCCTTTAGAGGTGGTCTTTACAGGGGTCCTCTATCTATCTGAACACAGAACATGGGGGACTGAAAAAAAGCTGTTCACGGGAGAGGGTGAGCTAATATAGCGGGTTACTGATGACTGATCGTTCAGCTGTAGCACCCTTTCGGTGCCTAGCTGCCATGAAACCCGAAGGAAGCACGAGGGCTGGGGTACTGTGAGGTTGCCCAGGCCTAGACAGGAGAAGTCGAGAGGTAAAGGTCGGATTCGAACCACGGACCTTCCGGTCAGTAGATTCGCGCTCTAACCACTTGAGCCATCTCGCCTCCCTATAGCGGGTTAGTGATTATATGGAATAGTTTTCCTATTGCTTTTAAAAGGTTAACTTACATACCTGAATTGACAGCACTATCATCTTCCACGCGTTCCATCTTGAATCAAACTTATTGGGCGTTTGCAGTGGGATTCCATTGTCAGTTGCTCAAGCTCTTAAACCTCAAGACCGACGTCAGTTGTGATCACGACGTCAACTGACGAGCAAACTGCTTTCGGAACCTCGTCCCCTGGTCTGGTCTTATCTAATGATTACATAGATGGAATGGCAAATTTTAAGGGCACGTCGTATACATGTTCAGACAGGATGTTATCCTGTTTAGCCCGTACGTGCAGCTTCGGGTTGTTTATTGACGGAAAAACAAGGTTAAAGGCAAGAAAATTGTGACCAACGTGAGTAGCAGAATAATTGGAATCACAAATGGAAGGAGAAATTGCTGGACTTTTACCTACTCGTGTGCGGTCAACCTTCAACTCTGTTCTTAATGTTGTGTTATCCGACTAATAATCAATTCTACAAAATCCCGCAACCACCAACACCTGAAAAAAATGTGTTCAACAGGTTTCAAGCGTCTGTGGCGCTATCTGACTGGCGGGCCAATCGATCGACACAAACAAGGTACGTTACCGGGCCGTCGTTCGAGGCGTCGGATGTTCCGCTCACATCACTCAAGCGTAAGCATTTTCACCTGTTCAGACGTAAAAATTCAAATGGGTCCAGCATGCCCTGGTGGAGTAGTGGTAACACGCTCTCCTCGCATGTCATATGTGCGGAGTTCAAACCCCGGTACAGCCATTTGGTATGCACTGCCGATGAGCGAGACCCGAGTCACCTTTTGGTATGGACTCACCAGAATGATTGCGCCAGGACAGGAGGACGATGGTTCAAACGAGAGTAATGTGAGTACGAATTTACTTAAATGTCACAAACAGCGACGATCTGTTTGACCTTATTCATGGTGAATACGATTCGTCCACCTTGAATACTACTTCTGGTGACTTGTCGGCCATGTTCCTACCTTTCACTATCCTCAAATGGGATCCGGTAGATACAAAGCCGTCGGTTTGGAATTTTAATAGGCGACAGCTGTTAAGTAAATGTGGTCGGTTCGGGAAAAGCAGTCAGCTGCACGTTTCCTGCTAGTTAGAACAGGTCAGGTGGATGTAGAAGAATCGGGTACCCCTAGGTCCAGGTTCAGAATTCAGTCGCCCAAGCCTCAGTGCCAAGCGGTGGTCAGTGACTTCACTTGCGTGCACACTCTTGTCTAGCTTATCAGACGAGCTTGACATTTTTGGGAGTCAGACCACTGGTTGCTAGCCCTAATCGTTTGTATTTTCCCCTAATTCTCCAACGGAACCCACATTACACGTTTCCCGCAGCTAGGTTGTTCTCCTTGCCATTCTCAAACTGTTCAAGAAACCCAGTTTTTCCTACTTTTATTTTACTGTAAAATCGAAGCAAAGGCAGCCATATGTTTACTGTGGCTCTAGTATACTAAAATTCCCTTTCTGCCCCTCATAGGGACAGGTTTTTAATTCCCGTGATTTGTTCCGTTAGAACAGCTAGGAAAAGCCACCTCCTTAGTTTCCTCTGCTGATTGTGGATTCGTGCGCATAATCGTTTCCATCACGTTTTTGCAACTATATAGCACTCCCTACTTGTTACAAAGAGCCACAATTTTAGGGTGGGTGCTGAATTTCCATTAACTGTACATCCGTATGCTTGTATGAGGTAAAAATTCAAAATACCACCTTTGTTATGTGTCATTATCGGAAACGCAAGTTTGCTTGATCTTGTATGCCGGTAGAAAGAGCTGAATCGGTCAAGACAGTTAAATCTTCATCGGAAAGCTACGACAGAAATGTTCGTTAAATTAGGGGCCGTCCACGAAGATCTCATCTGACTCAACGGAGAGTCAGCTTCGAATCACTTAGGGTAATAGAGTCCAACTGTCATCCAACAACCGACGGTTTAATCGGCTCGCTTCTGTCCAGACATCAAGGTATACAAGAGTTTAAAGTATTTATCCCAGCATTTCTGATCACAATTTAAGAGATTCAGCGAACTCAGATCTAAACATTGACCCGTCAAATCTTCATTGTGTAAATGTCGTTGGATTTTGTTTTTTGCCCACTGAATACAGGTGTGTCGATCACCGTCAACTAAACTTGTCCTTTACGGGAAATGTCGCGCAGCTGACTCTTTCTCGGACGATATTTGAGACGCGGCGAAAGGCATCATGTCGACCGAGCAAGTGACCGCAGTTGCGTAGACTGAGGTCGGCTGGGAGCAGAAAGTGATCCGTGATCTTTAAGTAGGACCGTTTGGAGGGACATTTGGCAGTTTGTCTGCCTGTACGTTGATTGATCACAGTGAAAGTGACCGGTAACTACAGTTAGCTCAAGTGAGTTGCGTGACTAAAGCGTGAGTAGGGCTATAACCTGTCCAAGTGCGAGCTGATCACATTACTGAAAGACTGCTAGTGGCTTTATGAAATTTGTTGCCAAATTCTATTGGAAAACTCGGAGACTCCCCATTGCCATGTTGTGTTCATTCGTCAACCACTAGCAAATGGACGCCTACAGTGTCTAATAACCTGGATGACTATCAATTTCATCCTAGCTTTGGGAAGAGCGGTGTGCTCATAACCCTTTCCAAGGACTGTGCTGAAAATTTATAGCAAAGCCTCACAACCGTATTCGGGCTAGGGTTGTCTTAGTCATTCACTATAATCAACCGAAATGTGGTCTGGTGTCGAGCACGTTACGTCCCGACTGCATCGCTTCCCAGCCAACACGTGACCACGTGATGCGGACTCCGTGATGGAAGGAGGAGCTACACTGTAGCCTAAGTGTGAATTAGTCACACTGCTCATCAGCTGATCATGGCCGAACGCTTAAGTGTTCCAATTACTAGCCGGAAAGTTTCGGGTTCGAAACTCCCTTGGATTTTCGCGAGATTCACAAGACTGATGGTTCCCAATGAGGATGAAATAACTATATGTTCCTTCTCAGCTTTTCGGCATAGATTGGTTTCACTTACAGGACGAAATCTCAGTTGCAAATGTACTTAAGCCGTTCGCTTTATTTGACTATTTCATTGGGCCTTCTGCGACTTTGTTGTGCCAGACGGCTTACGCCTACAGAATTACTGGTCTGAAAGCACACCACAGTGCGCCCATCATTTGTTTTGGTCGGTCATTTCAAACCGGGTTACAATGAGTTGCTCCGTTATGTCACAAATTAGTCCAGACAAGAAACCAATCCGGTGTAAACCTAGAAGCACCAAGGTTTATAACTGCATCCTTTGTACAAGTATTCAAACTGTTGGTGAAGTGCGTCAGTGTGGAATGAGTGCACTAGCAATAGGTTTGACATGTATTCATTCCACGACAAACGTATGGTACCGCCGGCGTTTTTGAGCACCAGTCGATTCCCGGTGGATACAGTAGGATAATTTTGTAGAAGATGATAAGTTCTGATAGGAATCAAGACCTGATTTTACAAAGTGCAGCTGTGAACAACTGGCGTAAAAACATTAAAATTTAGGAGCACGCGACAAAATTTTGGATTTACCTCATGACGCCTTTGCGTCGACAGGTTTCCGACGTCCTTGCCTTAGAACCCTAATAAATCAATTCGCTTCACTTGCAATCAGTGTGCGGATAACGTTCTAACTCACTCTCACCCAGTCCTCTTTCAGGGAAGTCAGCAACGCAGTTTTGGGGTCAAAGACTTCTCTAATTTTGTCCATGCGTTTCGTTCGGATCCACCGGTCTCGAGCAGGTGAATATCAAGATTTCGAGTTGCCCAGTCCAGTATCTTCACGAGGATAGACCCACAGTGACTTTGGATGACGTGTTGGGCGTAAAACACTGGTTCGTTCTTTGAAATATCCCATGTTCCTGTCTATTCGTGGCAACGGGTGACACTCTTAAGTATTCTGTTGACTGGATGTACGCACTGTAGTACCATTAATAATTCAGCCCTTTCAGTTTGCTCGTTTCAAGACCTTCGAAGGCTTCCAATCCGGGTGTGTGCTGGTGTCAACACGACGCACATTTAAGGAAAGCATAAAGCCGTAAGAATTCTCTACCACGGTGAGCTCGGACTCAATGCATGATATCTTCAACTGGAGTTAGTGACTGTCAGTTTTCTAATAGAACGGCCGGATATGGTAGAATTGTAGGTAATTAGTCTGTACAGAAGAGTTCAACTTCAGTAGAAAATGTTGGTTTTGATTGCTTGCAAAATAAAAACTAGCAATATTGAATGGTAATTGAGACCCCAATGCATACGGCTGTACACTGGAATAGTTAAAAGTGCAGCTGGTTGATTTGGGTAGACGGGATACTTGGACGGAACGAAACTGGGTTCTACGCCACTCACATCATCCATATTCGCTGTCTGTTCCACCAAATGAAAACCTCGGATTAGGTAACTTACATTTTTGTCCTCCGTTTGCTCGACAGTGTGAGCAAATTTATAAACGTCTATGACCCCAAAACTGAGTTACTGGTCACCCTGAAACAGGAACAGATTACTGCCGGTCAAAATATTATTCACACACTGATTAAAACTACAGCAAACCGATTTGTGAGCGTTCTGAGACTGGAATGCCGGAAAATATCACCGAAATCTCTCTCTACGAGAATGAATCGTGGGAAAGACTTGAAAATCTTTCGCGTCCGATTTTCCCTTTTCGATATTTTTAAGCAAGTTTGGTCATTGTAACATGCTGTTGAATCTGGAACCAATTTCTGATAGAATTTACCCACCTCCCTAATCGCAAACTTAGTGACGATGAACAGTGCAATTTTGCGACCGGGTCTAGTGATCGGGTGT
Source organism: Opisthorchis felineus (assembly GCA_004794785.1). Classification (NCBI taxonomy): domain Eukaryota; kingdom Metazoa; phylum Platyhelminthes; class Trematoda; order Opisthorchiida; family Opisthorchiidae; genus Opisthorchis; species Opisthorchis felineus. The sequence goes on along the minus strand of SJOL01000719.1, from coordinate 1,370,107 downwards.
TCACAAAAGACAACCTAGCAGCATAAGACCTAGGAAAGACAGCGTTCATGATGATAGCCATTTCGATGAAACACTAAATTTCCCTCGGATCAATCTGACAGTGGAGCCCAACTCGTAAGGTTGTTCGGATGATTAATGTGTGTGACTTTCGGGTCCGGAGAAACGATGGATACATTTGGTGTTAAACCTCATCTGTCGGGCATCTCGCTACGATCGGACCCAAAACAGAACTGGTGTAATGGTGGGTGCTACTGATGACGCATGCGAGTAGTATGTGTGTTCTCGTAACTTCGCCTTGATCTAATGGAAGGTGGGATTTATTACGGAATTTGTGGAACTACTTTGCAGTTTTTGCTTGCAATTGTGCGATAGTCAATGAATACCTAGGAGAGTTCAAGAAAACGCGTTCCAGAAGAAGATGGATATTCTGTTTTTAAAAACAACGTGCAAATGAGAGCTTAACCTTCCTGTTTAATAGTCTGTAACCATTTAGTTGACGTTATTCTAATAACCAACTCTTCAGCGAAGGGTTTTCCTCCTTTACGCTGGTAGCTAGGCCCTAGGACATGAAACCGCGTAGCAGCTCGGGTTGTGATCGGTGATCAAAGCGGATGTTGGGCACACACCACCATGCTTGGAGATCCTCAAACGTCCTCGAGCGAAGTAGCAAAGTAGACCAAACTGCCGCACTTATTCTCAAGTCCGTGTGGAAATACTCTCCTTTACGCACCAAGGTGTGCACTTTCCGCCACGGATGGCGCATTTCCAGGACGGTCACCAGTAGTTGAACATGCTGAGAGCTATAAATGACGTCGAAAGCACTGGGGATGGTGCTTGATTTTGGATGAACAAGAAAAGCCTAGTTACATCGTGTCTTATCAGAGCAGACTGACCTATTACACTTAGTACCAATCAATCAAAATTCGCTGAAATGAATTCAACTCACATGCAACTATCAGGGAGGATATAAAGCACAGTGCGCTGATAAGTTTTAGTCACTCATGGTCCAAAGCCCCAAAAAGTATACGTGTGTCCTATGTGAAAGTACTTTTCAGAATCAGAATCACCCAACAAGAATGCTCCACCAAACGGGACAAATGAAGTTCTCTGCACGGTGGTTCATCCAGATTGGAGAAGCAGTACATCATAGTTGACTAAGGTCAGCTTTGTTCTCTCACTTTTAAGGATTTCACTGTTTGGGCTAGCATCTCCGTTTTTGTCCTTGGTCATTTAGTGGAATTGGTTGTCCCTGTGTTAGTGCTCTTTGCCCAAGGGAAATCGTGTTAAAAACCCAGAAAAGTACTGTAGTTTCGGAGCTAGATGCGTCAGTCAACCGCAGAACAAGGTCTTGGGGAATCACACGTACAATCATAGTAGTGATTACCACCTAAAACACCAATCAGCTGACTTGTTTTTCTGAGACAAGGTAAAAAATGCACCTGGCCGTGGACGCCAATCACTGACATGCCACTTACCAGATAGGACACCAGTCGGATTGAGCTATTCAAGAGGCATGAAATTCACACCGTTAAATGAAGTATCGGGCATTTGGTGGACTCGTTGCATGAATTCTACAGCGGCTCAACTGTTAAGCCCATCTAGTCATCTAAAGGTCTTTAAAGTGAATTGTTAGAAGTTGAAAGAGACCTTGAAAAGATAAATTCAAGTACCTAAAGTCTCTTCGTTCACGGTACGAATGCCTGAATTACTCGTTCTAATAAACGCCAAAACCTTCCTACTTCCTAACAGTTGGCTAGTTTACAGACAAATTATCAACACATTCTCTCTCTCTCGGGAAACACACTCACTTCAGTGTAGGATCCGTTTACAATACATGGAAAGTCTGTGTAGCCCATTTGCTTTTCAAAGGAGCCAGATTCCCACATGTCTTGCTTCCCATTGGTCTACACACAAAACAATACAACTGTCTGTCGACAGTCGCGTTAGTAATGGATGAAGTTAAGGTCCAACAAAAAAAATCGATTAACTCTGTTCGTCCTGACAAAGACAATAGGAAAGACTTATCAGTATTGGAGTGCTAATTGGCCGTTTTGTATGGTTTCCATGATACGTCAGAAGAGTTATTGTTTCCCAGTGTGTGGGAGTTGCAACATTCATGTAGGTTTGATTGGATTTCAGTTTAGCTGTGACAAGTTTCTCGTTAGAATATTATGAAATAAGAAAAAGACGTTTGTTTGATCAGTGTGAGCCCATATCGATCTGACAGCAGCCGAGTGATTATCATGAGACCGGAGCTATATTGAGAAAGTAGGTTGCACGGAAAACGTCGGTACCTAAGCGTTTTTTCAGCTGCAACAAAACGTTCCTCAAAAGTCCATCCTTTTTTTGGAAGACATTTCAGAGTAGCACGCACTGAACATCGTCACTGCCATCTCCCAACTAGGACACCATGCTACCCTTACCATCGCCATTAGTAGCACAGTCCTTTCCTCCAGCGCGACAGTAAAGTGGGCATGTTGCTGTTTCCTGATGAGCAATCTCATTTGAAGGCTGAGGTTGCGTACTGTATAGTGGCTGACGTAAAAGGCGGGTTTTGACCCTGTTGTGGGTCGGTCCGTTTTGGACGATTTTTGTAGCTGTTAGTTGACCGAATGCCGACGAAAAAGATCATTGCTTGTGCATTCAGAGCAAGGAATTAGCCAGTTCGTTTGCATGCATGAAAGTTGCAAGAAAATAGTTTAATGTGGTTTGTCACGGTTAGAGAGATTTTAAAGTTGTACAGTTGAAAGCTGGATGAACCAACGAATAGTGTGTAGCGGAAATCATCCTCAGTGCATATTTCTGGGAGCGACATTTGTATGTTCAAATTTAATGGCACAGTATGTGTTGTCTTTTGATAGGTTACACTACCACCCCAACAGCTGAGCAATGCAAGAACAGGTGACCTGGTGTTGACTGATTTCGAGTGTGGTTCCGTATGGTGCCCACCTTCGTCAAAAAAGTATCTCCTTTAATAGAAGATCCCGGAAACATGGGTAAAAAGCCAACCCCCCAAATGGACCACAGAATTTTGGCTTTCCGCTCCCCAATACAGATTGCTTTTTCAGAAATCATGAAATACCAACATGGCCCATGTTATTTAGCCATGAATAATGGTGTGCATCACTGGCGCCGTACATTAGCATGATAGCCTGCGTAGTATCACGAGAGCGGAAGCTCAGAACTAGGATGTTCCTGTCGATAAGAGTTGTAATTAGGGTCATTCAATTGGGTCGAAAAGATATTACGAGACACAATCCAACTGATGCAGAGCTATTCAGAATCCCCAATTATCGTCGGAACTAAATGAAACGGAAAAAAACTTCCACCACCTGTTCCTTGAAGGTGTTTTCACAGATCATGTACTTCTCAGTTCGCGCACTCTGAAATCCCCTTGGTAAACGCAGAGTCTACTGGTCTGTCTTCTGATTCTTTCTCATGTCCCATCATTCCAAGTAATTTCATTCTTTCTGTCAAATTCAACTGAAGATAAAGCGCTCCGGCATGAACGAATAACACTTTCTGACCGGTCAACAAGTACATTTTGTTGATGGAACACTACTCACAATGTTGCTGAAAACCCTTCGACATCCCACGACCAGCCTTGCCCTTCTTGGGGCTCATCAAGTAGGTGCGTCCCCCAGCATTATGTTCCGCCCAAACCCAAACCGCACTAAATTCGCAAAATAAACTTATTTGCACATTAATTTAGTTTTAACCGAAGACCCAACTGAATTCCAGCTGAATCTCTCTCTTTTATGATATCTTTGATCTAAACGTGCTGAACGAAGACAGTTAAAACCAAATTACTGTGCAAATAAGTGGGTTCTGTCCTTAGGTGATTGCAAATAGCCTAATACGATACTCGAGGCATATGAAGAAGAGCAAGGTTTTGACCAGCTGGAGTAGTTTTAGCTGATACCCAACTGTTTATTACCCTCTATCGTTGACTGGCTCTCGACTACACGACAGTGTTGATCTACCGGGCTATGTTTTCCACTTTGTCGTGAATAGTATTTACAAATGGATGATGAATGTGCAGACGGCCAATCAAGCAACTCCAAGGAGGATGAAACAGTGAGAGGACAGTAAGAGTAACCCGATCTTGAGACCAGGAGAAAGGTTTAGACGGCCTGATCTACTTATTGGGTTTCAGTGAACAGATTGGTCACACTTGTTCCAACTGGTATATTATGTCTATTGCGTATTGTGCGGGGATTACTTCTCGAAAGCAGTCGAATAGACGCAGGATAATGGAAAGTATGAGCAGGCACAACAGTTTTCTTCAGAAGGTAAATCCTCCCATAAGTGTCAATTCGGTTGTCAAATGAAACTGCAAGTCTATTCAATCCGCCCTCCCCGGGTAGAGGCCTCCCTCCGTAGACTGCACGGTCTGGGGTCCCATGGGTGATCCTTACGGCAGGTACTTCGAGCATATTACTCATGAAGCCCGAAGGATCAGTCAACGCTAATGGTAGGAGAAAGAAAACATTTGCACATGAACATCAAGATTTTCCAAAAACACCTTTAAAGTGACAGTTGGAATGTGTAAACCAGTTTCAAAAACAAAGACGTGACAACTGTGCTACGAATATACTACTTGTATTACTGTGTGCTTCGACAAGCCTGGCGCGCTTTCTCCAGAAGTGATGCACTCCAGTCCAAATATTCCTGCTAGCCTCCAACAGGCAAAATTCCAGAGCGCAACAAGAGAGACTATGCTTTAAGTTATTTTAACGCACACCATTTTAACGTACACCATCAAATGAAAACTGTTGAACATGGTAGCACCTAAGCTGCCTTTCTGTCATCGGCAATGAGCTCAGTTGTCATTTGATCACTAACAAATTCGTGCTCACCTTGATAAGAAAAATTACCAGACTGAGGACTGGTTTGGCTCCAAGGACAATAGACTGGGATGTATGAGTTAAGTTCTACCCTTTAGTGGCTATATAGTGTAGTTTTTATCCGGTGAGCTAGACTCCCAGGACATCGGTTGGCCCGGTTTATGAGCTGAGAGCAATATGGTTCCCTTGCACCATCTCGTGAGAGATGCGTTCCTTCCACATACCATCTGACGTGTTCAGGATTCATTCTAGCAGCACCGCTAGAAGTCGTTCACCTGGCTGGGCCAATGCGATTTCTGCCCCGTAGAGAGAAGATCAGGGGTTAATGGATGGAAAAGTACCTTGTTCTGTTAAAGATGAGATTCAATTCTTTGACTAACAGGTGAAAATTCGTCTTGGAAACGCAAGGTTGATTTTGTTCAGCGGTACACTAAGATATGAGGCCAGTCAAGTGAACATCTTTCACTACTGTGGTACAGTAAGCAGTAAGTGTTTGGATGAAACTTGTACGACTCACAGACTCTGGGTAACTCAGATAGACAGTTGACGGCCCTAACCTTCACTGTACCGATGAGCTGTTGTAACAACAAGACGGCAAAGTGGTCCGAGACATGTGACCGATCCGGAACTAGCTGAATCAGTTTCATCAGATTCGAAACGCGAAGCGCATGTACTCAAACAGAACAGTAGAGGGGTGTGACAAGAAATCGTATGACAAGTCGTTGTTTATGGGCGTACGCGTTTACACTGTCGCTCAGAAAACAATGACAGTCACTGGAAAGGTCTTGAAAATGCCAGGTCCTGGCAAGCAGATTATGATCGAAAGCGAACGTTTGGGGGTAAATTTGAGCTGCCGAACTCCTGATCACCAGCTTCAAAAGGAAACTCTTCTACCGTATTTAGGTCTTTTCCATCCGAAGGTTAGCGAGTCACATAATGCTTTCTATGATTTGATATACAACCACTTTGTTTGGGAGTGAAAACTACTCCAGAAATAAAACAATTCCACGCATCACCCACGAAACAAACCAAAATTCTTGGTTGAAAAGGCGTGCTACGGGGCCGATTTAGGTGCACGTAATCTGATCTGCGCTGAATGCACACAAGGCTGCTGTTTTTCCCAGATCTAAACCTATTTCTAAACCCTGCACGCCTGACTCCGTTTAGTCTAAATTGGAACATACACAAACATTTCCTGGCTGGCGATGGCAACGGAAATGCAGCCATAATCAACCAAAGCAAATTTTCTCAGAACCTCTCTATGTCGGTAAATTTCATTTAGTGATTAACAAATTGAATTAAGATAGCCTGTGGGAGATTCTTGAAGCTCAAAATTATATACCTAAACTCTGAGACATCGGAACACGGTGCTAATAAACTTCGATGCTTCCTAGGAGGCTATGTTTTATGTTACCTCTCCCCCCGACTTAGCAATATCCCAAAGTTAAGAGGGAGAAGTAGTGCGTAGGAACGGGTGGAAGGCACACCAGGGTATATTCAAAAGGCCTAGTAAATCAGATAATGAACTGCCTTTTCATCAGTCCGCATGAGATGGCTCAATGGTTAGAGTGCGAATTTTCTGACCGGAAGGTTCGTGGTTCGAACCCGACCTCCGCCTCTTGACTTCCTTTGTCAAGGTTTAGGCAACCTGGCAGTATTCCAGCCCTCGTTCTTCCTGCTGCTTCCTCAAAAAGTTCATGCTGAGGGCAGTATCCCAGCCCTCGCACTTCCTTTGGGTGGGACGGCGGCCACGCATTGCGAGGGAGTTACAGGTAAGTGACTACCTTTCACGAGCGAGCAGCGCCGCTCGCTCTAACATACTTTTCCGTATACCTGGCACTCCCGCCCCGAACCATCTGAACGCTCTGGAACGACTACCGGTGATGGGTATATCTGCACGGTGTCCAGAGTCAGAGATCTATGCAGTGAAGATGATAGCCTCAATGCAAAACAGCTGTTGGCTGTGTGGCGGCACTATCTGTCATGGTAACTGATCATTTGTTTGTCTAGTCCTGCCGTCCCCATCCGCTTCACTTATTCAACCTCGACTGCAGCAGGACTCGCATGTGCATGATCTCTACCGTTTCCTGTATAGATGTGGGCGGGGGGCGAGATGGCTCAGTGGTTAGAGCGCGAATTTACTAACCGGAAGGTTCAAACCTGGCCTCTGTAACGCAATTGAAACTAGACTGTGCTTGCTTACACGTGTTTATCATATGACCTAATACATGTGCATCTCTCCTCTCTATTACAGGTATACCCGACGAAACCCATTGACTGTTTCCATACCATGTTGTTTGACTTTTGTACA
>SJOL01000719.1:1321591-1358317 GCA_004794785.1 Opisthorchis felineus | reverse complement strand
TTGTTGTTTCCGCGCATATTCGGAGCGGGTGGGTGAAAATAAAGGAAGCGGCACTCTCCATTTGCAATGCTGGGTGTAGTTCGGTTAGTAGGATACAGGGGCGAGTTGACTCAAGTGATTAGAGCGCGAACTTACTGACCGGAAGGTCCATGGTTCGAATCCGACTCCTGCATCTCGACTTCCCTTGTCTAGGCTCGGGCAACCTGGCAGTATCCTAGCCGTCATGCTTCCTTCAGGTGGCATGGCAGTTAGGCTCCGAAAGGGTGCCGCAGCTGAACGATTTTTTTACTCCCCAAAGGTGTTGTTAAATTGGCCTTCGGTCCCCATCGTGACAGCCTGTATATCAGTGTTCATACAGGGAGATAGTTACTGGTGCATATTATGGTGGTCTACTGGCACCCATAAATCGTCTGAATATATGGTATACAATGGACTTTACTCATCATCTATGTAGAACATTTCGCAGAATGTACTTTTGCTGCATAATCTGGTTTCATGACGAAAGCAGACAGATATTTGTGTGTCTGATTACGTGAACGGTCCGGTGGAACGGGCAACGGAGACAAACAGTCGTCCCACGTAAAAACAGAAGTAATACTCCTGGAGCGGAACCGGTTAAAGAAGCGGGATTTTTGGACGCAAGGCTTGTTTCATTTTTGGAAGTAACCATTAGCTGGTCCATTACAGTCAAGCCCAGGGGAAGGGATGAACAATCTCAGAAAAACGAAAACTGTTCGTTCCAAGGGAAGAGGCCCACCCATCCCGGAAATCAGTAACAATCAGTATTCAAACATTCACAGAAAACTCGGGTGATTTCTACCGAACCAGTCGTTGAAAACAGATTATTCCCGTAGGCATTGGTCATGTGCTGAAACAAACACGCATTCTGCTCACATCAGTATAATTGTACACCAGAAATACCCTTATCCGATTGATATCTCATTCATTTAGTATAGTTTTTCATGGACAATTAAACCTCACTCAGACTGATGAGTGAAAACCACAGGGTGGCTCGTCTGACCTTATGTGTGGCGGTTGATTGAATGAGTCGACGTCCGCTTATTTAAGATGGACAGTGAACAAAGCACGTTCGTGGGATTCAGTCACCATAACATGTATCAGGTGGAACGTTGAGATGTTTGTGGCTTCGGTACACCGGTTCAGTTGCTGATTAGTTCCCAGTGCCGGTGGGTTATTCGAGGAAACAATGACGTTCATTAGACAACTCACTTACACACTTATCGGTCCTGTTGATGTGTGTGCAATTCATGGTTGTACGTGGGTTGGGACACTGTCAGGACACCCACAACTAGACAGGAGGACGGTTAGGGTCTTCAACCAAAGCATTTGGCTCAAAAGCCTGACCACAAGGCAGCGGTGTTTGACTGGAAATGCAAGTACATTACCATTTTTACGCAACACGTCGTCACACATGTTCCAACCCCCAATCTGGAAGACCAGGAGACTGTGTTCGTCAGACCTCTAATCATTGACCAACCTGGTGTGAGAGACTGTGTCGCGCGGACACCCCCTGAGTATAGCTCAATGGGTCGCCGAGCTAAACAAACCGTCACACCACGGTAAGATCCAGTCTCTTCGTGACGGACTTATTGGTGCAAATTGACGATGATGAAAATCGACGCAAACAATGAAAACCCGAATGAACTTCCCATTTCTGACGTTTTTGAGCGAACACGCGTCGCGAAATCTGCGTCCAGTTTCGGTTAAGCCGGTACCAAAAATAAAGAAATACTTTTTCATAAGTTTGAACGATATACGGAACGAAATTTACCGGAAACCACATCAGGAAGTTACTCAGTAGCAAGTTGCGGAGAGTACTACTGTATTATAACAATATTCGAGTGTCTGGCTGACTGCGAGTTCTTGAAATTTTCTCAAAGTGCAATAATGGTCGAGTAAGTAATGAGGAAACGGATTTGCAGGGCATTGTTCGTTGCAAAAGTGCCAGTGTATTGTTGTACGATGGCTCTCAGGACCAACATTGTTAAACGAATGACCTTGAGTCAATGCCAGGCTGAATTTGCACCTCTCATCATTTTAGTAGGGGAAATCAATTTTCCTTTTGACCAAACACTCTAAATTAGAGTACTTACAGGAGTTGGCGGGTGGTCTCCATCCCCTCAAGAAGATAAACATGAGGTTCGTTTCGTTGACTGCATAGGTTAACTGAGTGACGAGTCAGTCGAGTGTTTACTTCGTTACGATTCCGAAGCATTACGACGGGCCAGAATATTGGGTCTACTCAACAAACAATTATCACATCAGTGTTTTGATTTGAATGGAGTGTATTGAACAACAGATCGCTCTCTTCTACCATGGCTGAGACAATTTCGATCAATTAGTACTTTGCCATTGAGTCATGTGTCGGAACAGAACAAGTGTTTGTAACAAACCACAAATATCCGTGACGGAGGCTATATTAGCAACGTTGGAAGTCTACTCGCAAGGGGGTAGAAAGTAAACAACATAAAACTGACTAGACGTAACATACTACTTAGAAGTCTGCTGAAAACACTTCAGCAATCCTCTACCGGTTTCACACCTCTTGGAGCTCATCAGGTAGACGCAGTCCCCCAGTTTCCATCAACTTTATGTTCTACCCGATGGAATTCGCAAAATATTATCATCTGGATAAAAATTTGATTTTGACGGGAGACTCAGCTGAATCCAGCCGAACCTCTCGCTTACAATGGCTTTCTTGTGAGCAGTGTGTTGTGTCCAGACAATCTATTGCGAATCTCAATTATGAGGTGGCCTTTGTGTAGCGCATTCAGTACTTCCAGAACTTTTTATTGCACACTGGCAGAATATGGATGAACGATCCCCATTTTTAATGCTCTTGCACACCTGTAACTGGGACCTAAGACACTATGATCAACTGGTCTTCTGAGTCATCATGAACGAGTACTTCTGATGTCGTCTAGGCGAATTTGAGTAGAAAACAGGAAAGGATATAAGCGTACGAGGGGGTGTTCGGATAAACTACTGACATCACCCGTAATCTGCATTCACGATGCAACCGTCTTTGTTGGTTATTGTGTGTTGTTTCATCCCACTTTCTCCTATCCTTTGCTTATTGCGACTGTTCAGGACATGTACCGAAAAAGGTAACGTTAAAACTCGAGATAGCTAGGTGCTCAAGGCGCAAACTGGAATGTTCGCGGTTCTAACCCAATTCCAGCATTTCGACTGCTCCTGTCTAGGCTTTGGTAATTTGGCGGTATCTCAACTCTCATACTTCCTTCGGATGGCATGGCAGCTGGGCACCGAAAGGGTTTTACAGCCGAACGATCATTTTTGTTTAGAACTGTTGAGAGAGCCAATCCCAAGAAAAGTTTCCTGAGGACAGCAGTTGATGCAAGAACAATGCTGGTGACACCAACCGTTCGGCGGAAGAGCTGTCAACTCGCTAACTGTTGATAAAAAGGAACAACCTTCCGATAAGGATGTTGCCGAGCCGGTCACGGCGGCACAAGAAATTGCGTCGTTATACTAGTTTATTCTAGTGCTAATGACCTCTATCGTTGTGTTATTCCACTGACTTGTGGATAATAGACCCTACGGCAACCAACCCCATTCATATTTGACCACGGCTCTTATCGGTTGGCATCGTGCAAACGAACGTGCCCTCTTGAGGACCGCGCCTTTGTGAGCTAGACCTGATCTAACGCCACTACGTTACCTCAACGAGTCTTGAGTACAACTTTCCGGTAGCCTCATTATTATCATTCGCCTCTAGTTCTGACATTCTCAATGCGGTTCCCATCCACCTCTTCTCTTCTAAAAAACAACGGCAAATACAAGGTGAAACTTCCTGTGACGACACTCCAAAAGACGTCACAAAAACTAACCATCTCAACGAGCGGTTCCCTACGACTGTCCTCCGTAATTACTCGTAGGTCGTGGAGATCCAAGAGAGGTTTATGAATGAAAATAGTTGTCTCTATTTGCAGCTAAAGTGGGAACGAACAAAAATAATGTTCACAATAAAAAGGACGGACGCTTTGAACTGGAGGTAAAATCAAGTATATGAAGCATATGAAGATGGTCCACGCGGAAGGTGACATTCAAAAGCCGCCCACGCCGCATACAGTACGGATTTTCTCGTAGGTAAGCCAGAAAGTGAGAGACCACGGGGCCTAAGTGAACAGAGGGAAGGACAGAGAGAAGAATAGGAGTGAAGTAGACGGACACGGGAAGTAATGTGAGATGAAAGTGGATTTTACAGGTTAGTGTGTAATTGGGCGCGAAGCTGAATTCATAAACCCAACGCTTCATGGTCCGGACCCCAACAAACTCGATGCTGATGAACAGCAGTAAGGCCAAAGCAGTTAGCTGCCTGTGGGTTAGCCTACCGTGTCTGAGTAGAACTACATGCAACAACATGCACATTAATCGTTTACTCGGAACAACAACAACAACAAAGATACGGAGCCCGGCCATCCGATGTTCCAATGCTGAACATGATAAGCAAACTTGGGGTTTGGTCACCAGCGACAGTACAAACCTGTCACACAATCTCCACGAAGAAGATGGATATGCCTATGAGCCAGCTAGTCTTCCCTAGGTTAAGTGATCCGATTAGCAAGGAGGCAACGCGTACATGTAAATGCACGTCGAATAGCCAACCTATTGAAAATGAACACCTTCGCTAGATAGACCATCTTATTCAAATCGATATGGGGCAACTGCCACACAGACAGCGTTGTTTCTTATTACGTAACAAGTGATTTAGACAGGAAGAGTAGTTCCATGATCAGAGACCCCTTGTAAATGAAAAAGCATAGCAGTGAAGCATAGAACTCTGTTGACAAACTGGATTGAGTTGCAAAGTTTAGACGAAAGGGGCGATGACATTCCAGAACTTCTATCGAATATTGTTATAGTTACCAGTGTACACTACTGATGAAATATGTGAGTAGTGTCTGGTCAAGTGTCAAAGCACCGTCCCAGTATCCGATGCGAAAATTATGGGGACGCTTTGCAGCATTTGTTAATTATATTTCAATATTCAAAGAACGTCCAGGGAAATTAAGGAAGGACGCTTAAGAATGTTCACTTTTCAAAAGTTCTGTGCAAATGGTATTTTTACTTCCGTGTCTAATAGCTTGTAACCGCTTAGTTCGGGTTCGTCAATTAACAGCTCCTCTCTCAAGGGCGCTCTTACTTTCATCACCTGTTGCTTAGCAGAACTAGATAAGTGGAAGCAGTTCTGCTATCTAGTGTCGTTTTACCAATGAACTACCACGGAACCGACTAAATCACAACCACCATCTACCGAATTTGAACAACCCGGAGGAAATACGCTGATTCAGATCATCCCCAGGACGGGTGTAGATTTTCATAGAATTTCTCAGAAAAGGCTCCCCGTTCAGTAGGTTTCTGAACCACGAACTAAGAGAATACAACGAAGCCCTTAAAAGCGACATCCTCAGAAGATGCTAGTCGTACCTGGGAATAGATAACCGCTAGGAATGTAACCGGTCCCAATGACGAGCATGCGTTACTTCCCAGTAGGATTGCTTAGCTAAAGTTTACCTGTCGTTCGGCTCGTGTTGAGTGAGGTTTACAAAAGATATAGGGTACAGCCTAGCAAAGACATCTTACTCCGAAGTGACCCTCAGATGCGCTCATCTCGTTGCCGTTCGAAGGTGTGAACATATTGTTCTTGTTCATCTTCCCTAGGACTTCTGTACCAAGTCTCTTTAGCCTTTCTTTCCATGCGTTAGCAGGGCGTTCTTTTTCCGTGGCTGAATGGCAGTTATGCTCCATCATGATGACGGGTTGTATCTGGGGTAAAAACAGTGATGCGAGTAACGAACTTGGAACGAAGCCAGCTCATTCATCCAAAGTGTGCCAAATTCGCGTAGGTGAAGCACAAACAGAGGGCTGCATTCACCGGTGGAACGAATGTTCGCTTTGCTTACGAGAAACTCGATGACACTTTACATTTTCCCCAACGCAATTCACAATTTTGGTGCCAGGTAATCACACATGAAAGCGGGCAATTCTAGAGACGAGACGAGAGTGGTTGGCGGTGGACTACAAATCAAGACTGTATTCATAAGCATTGTGGACACCCGCAATGAGAATCGTTAGGAGCACGGACACCGCCGTCGAGGCAGAGGGACAAACAACAGACATATCGACCAAGAATTGCGCGAGAACACAAGGAATCTCACCAATCGTGCCCAGATGAGAAAAAAGCCTTTGTACAAAGCCAGTAATCCTTCTGTTTTCACAATTTTGCAAGCGCAGTCCACCACACCATTATAGAGCAGCTCGTTCGACTGAAGTGAGCCTCGTTGATTCATGATTCGGGTCTTGATCAAATCAGCCGGTGTCCCCAGTAGAGCAGCGACAAAGCCGGACATGGTTGAAGCACAAATATGTAAAAGGGGTCCGTCCTGTAAGTATAAAGGATATAAAATTGAAAAGCCCAAATTGATGATGATTCGAATCGGTTCAGAAGTTGGCAGCGAAGCATAGAACAAAGTCCGAACGAAACATAAACGGAAGAACCATAGCGTTTGTATTTGAATGTTGCGAGGGGACCAATGATCAAAGACACATGGCGTTTTGCCAGCATGTGCCATAGCATTGTAAAAACTATGATATGGCGGCCTCTGGTCCGCAGATTGGTGACTTATGTTTTGTTATCATTATTGCTTGATTTAGTCACAACCGTTCGCAAAAGTAGTAGCCCGGTCATGAAACCTTTGGGTTGCCATGGTGACATAAAGTACCAATCAGGACAGGTGTGCATCCGAATGAAACAGTCGGCAGCTGGGTAAACACATCCTTCGAGGTAAAACTTGAGCGGGACTTGAGTGCAACTTGGTCTCTTGTTTGTCTGTGTTTTGGAAGAGTTGTGGTCATTTGACGCGGTCATTGCGTTGGACGTGACATAACACAGGAATAGGACTTACAAAAGGAGGCGAACAGATTCGAGCCCGTTGATGAATTCAACACATTCAGTAAGCCAGTAACCAACGTCGACCAGGTGATATGCCCAGCGGGATGCCTACACCGTAGACCCATTGCTTTCCGGATCTCCATAGTCAGACTGTCACGGATAAAGTGTTTTCAAATGAAAGCTTCCCCAAAGTTACAACAATACCATACAAGCACATGATTTTTGTTTGCTCGTGAATTATCTAAGTCATGAGTTGGTTGAAACAATGTACGCTTTCCGAATGCTATGGGTACTTAAAAATCAGTACTGATCGAGAAAACCTACCCAAATCTGTGGCTGTCAGGAGGATGTGATGGGCGATCTCGATAATTTCAGAAAGACGGGGGCCTCCCACACTTATTGGGGCTTAGCAGGTGAGCGCGATTAATCAGCCATACGACCACCTAACAACTTTATGCTCTATGCAGCCTTTCGATTGCATGGGTATCAGTCGTCAGACTGTTTATCCGAACCAATCAACGGTCCTCACAGAGAAACTGGTATTCATCAAGCGACAAATATGATGAGAATAGACGAAAACTTGGGTGGGCGGCAAAAACGACGAGCTCGATCAAAGCACGGAACTGAAAAAAGCAAAGTTTGGCAATTTGAGTGAGTGTCTAAGCCTTTATTACTCGAAAAAGCAAGAAAGTGCGTTAGTCTTCTGGAGCGCTAGATGACGGTCGATCAAAACAGACAAGGTGAGAAAACGGGATATAAGTCAACGGCACAAATATGATATACCGAATAGAACGACTACCAGCAAATACCTTTAACCTGAACTGAATGGCGAACCAGCGCTTTGCCGTGTCATACGTCGTCAGTTCACCCATATTCACCAGCGCCGCACGTTGCACATTGGCGAGGCCACCACGCCAGAGTGCTGTTGGACCACCTTCGGAGTAGAGCTGTTTTAAACAACCTACGAAGCTGAGACGTCTGACAAGCAAGTGATAAAAAGAGGAGGGTAAAAAATATCGTCAGCACAACACAGAATGAAGTAACACATTTGCCAAGCGTTTGTACACAATCAGGGGGCGAGTGCTGATGGTCAATTGCAGATATATTACTGATGTTATTGGAGTGCGCCGGATGAAAATGGGCGCCAAACCGAGTAAATGAGTACTACCCAGACTCACTAATATGGTGCCGCAAAAACTATAAAATTCGGCGGTATTCGAGAAGCGATTGTATGCTTGGAGGACAAACAACAAATAGGGCAATGGGACTGCACCAGGGGAAGAAAGACTCCTTACAAGAATGCTCGTAGGATTACTCTTAAAAAAGGAAAGCTATGACTTTTGATAAAGGTACGGATAAGAACCAGCATTTACTCAATACAACTGTCCACCTTGGAGATATTAACCTTCAAAAGCGACCAAGTGTGGTTGATCGCACCAAGCAGTAGTTCAAGGAAGATCAACGGTGTATGGGCTCTTGGTCATAAGGCGCGAAAATTGAAGAAAGGTAAATCGGTTGCCCCCAAAATGAGATTTCTGGAACCCTTGCATTGAACACGTACAGTGAATTTCCAAAGAAAAACCTGCAGCTGATAAACCATTTCCTAAAGAGAATACGCGTGTTATAAACGTGACAGCATTTCAAAACGAAACCTTATCGAAGAAATATATTTTAGGAAGGGAAACATTGGTCAAAATTGTAAAAAAACTATAACCTATTTGTACAACGGGACCAAGAAGAACAAAGGCTAAATTGAAAATCATACCACTGAAAAGAGAAGCGCCTGATGAGGAAAGTCAAATGAAGTGCCACACGTGTTCACCAAAACAATTCGTAATAACGTATCCCTCGTGCACGCGTAGAATATTTAGTTTCCAGAGAACAGAGTTACGATTATCATTTTCATGTAAGATGATGGGGGTACCAGAAGCGATATAAAACTGATATGATAGTCCAACAACCATACGCACATTGCGTCGCACTAAGCCGAGCCAGTAGTGGGAGCTGGTTTATTCATGCATATTAGTTAGCCTACTCGTTTATTGTAAGTAGTCAAGAATTCAGGGACGCAAACAAGTCCATGAGGGCAGGGCAGTTCGCAGCGGGTCTGAAGGTTCCGGCTTGCCAGTTCAAATGTCCGCGTCTTGGGGCGGTCATGATTTTCGGGGATTGGATTAACAGTGAAATATGCATATGTGAAATTCTCACAGTAGTGGATTATGCGCCATTTTCTATCATATGACCAAGTGCCGAGTGACAGACTGGATGAATCGATCATGTCTGAGTGGCGAACCAACCACCGACCTGCTTCAACCCATGCGATAACTGGTAGAACATTCGTAGGAGACTTCACAATGTATCGTGACCACTCTGCCCTTAGTGAGCGTCAAGTCAAACTAATGAGGAGGGTAAGAAGAAAATCGCCCTGCAATCGGGATGGCAACCTTGCGCATTTGCTAACTCTCCGCGTTCTGAGCTGAATTGAATTCACTTCAGCGATGTTCGGAGCAACCGTGCGTGAAAATCTATCACCCTAATCAATCCGAATCCGTACGACACTTGAGTGGAAAGCCTCGTTTTGTTCTGTTTGAAGCTCACTGGACATAACTCGTGACCCTCTAGATAGTAAGTGAATCCAAGGTCATTTAAATAACGAGTTCAAAACCAAGTAGGCTATAAGCGTGACCATAACTATCTAAAGCACTGAGTTAAAAAAGATACTACGGTAGTATACCCGCACGAAGATGGTCCAGCTAATATTCAAAATTAGAATTTCAGTTGCGTGATTCTTCTAGTTAGTGGTTCCGACTAGCCTTCGATCAAGTTTTTCAACCAAGAACTGTGCATTGGTTCGGATTGCCATAGCGTTTGGATACCGACGGTGCAAGATGAGAAATGGAACAGACTGAGGCAGGTAAAGCAAGACAAAAAACGTAAAGCAGACAACGCATTGGCTAGGGGCTTTGCCGTTTTGGTGAGGACGTTTAGCCATTGACAGGATGTTCCTCTGGTCTCCGACTTTAAGAAACCGCATGAACCAACACGACCGAGACCTACTGGTTTGCACTTCATGCTTCGCCTCCATGGTGCGTTCTGTCCAGACCGCGCCTTCTGCTAGTCAGAGGAAGCTTCGGCAGACAAGACACGCCGAGGTAACAGATCATCTGAAACAGAAACGACATCACAAAGCCAGCGTAGCTGCTTCCTCCATATCACTTTATCAAGTAGACTCCAAACGATTCGCCGTCCTTCAGTGTTGCTAAGCCGACGGACCTACGACCACGTGCGCTGATTGTCGGGAGCAAGTAGTTGTCTTTTGCCCTCATCGCAAAATGACGAAGGTTCACAACTATCAGGTAGTACCCCGGAGACCGCAGATCCTACCCTTTACTGAAAATTAGTGTCACTGTGTGGACAAAGGTGCCCGACCTGAACAAAGACGAAGTAGGCTGAGATAACCATAGCTGTTAATTTATAAACCAACTCTAGCGACTCAGATACCGTGATCAGGTTTCGTGTCGTAATCATCCAGTCCTGAAACGGCACAATGCACTTTGAAGATGCAGAAGCTATCGCACAACGTGTGGAGATATTTTAGAGAGCAAGGATGTTGGACTTCCCTCCAAGATAGTTAGCAAGGCCTTTTCGACGTTCTACTACTGAGAAATTCAACAATTATAGATCGTGCCACATATTTATTATAGTCTATCTCCCGTCGACGGAATATTATGGGTGAACAACTTCTTGCACGTCTTTAAAAGACATCGCCATAAAAGCAGCACGATCGACTGAGCCAAATACTGCTTTTCTACCCAGCAAGAGGAGAACTGTTGATCTTCTGTACGTGGAGCAGTGTCCTGGTTGTCGGAGAGTATAAAAATGTTCGACTCATCAGCGGTCTGGATGGAACCCTGCTTGATTTTCATGACAATTTTTCATGAGTGCTGAATGAGGCCTGGTAGCGATCCAGAAGTGACAGTCTCCAGTGATTCTCAAAATTAAGTTCTACCGTCTTGTGAAAACCCTAGAAACGCTGGAGACCTGCAATCCCCAACTCCTTTCTTCACCTTCTGAATGTTTTACATAAACTGTCAGGTGGCAAATAATCCCTTTTTCACTCAGGAACAAAGTAGAAGAAAGATAGCCTGAACCTAGCAAAATACATTCATTTGTAACTTAACTTGGTTAATGGGAGACTCGTCTAAGATATCCCTCAACGGAATGTGCCGCGGAAACGCCACCTCATGCTTCAGTCGGCACGACATCCGAGACATCGCATTATAGTTTCTTGACTGAATCCCAGTTGAATCTTCAGTTCATGAGAGTCCCCGGTTGAGTCTTCCGTCAACACCAGCCTAATTTGCAAATGGGTGTATTTCGACAGATTCAAACCATCGGGGTTTTTAAGTAGAACATAAGGTTGACAGAAGCTGGGAGACTATTCCCGCCTAGCGAGTCCTAAGAAGGGTGAAACCGGTAGTGAGCTGTTGAAGAGTTTTCAGGAACTTTGTGAGTAGTGTGTTATGAAAAGAAAGTACTTGTGGTGTTAATCGACATTTAGGTGGACAACTTCTGTTAGACGCTCTGATCATCGCAGCAAACGATGGGACTTCATGTGCACCCGCATTCCTCTGTGACGACTGACTTCGTCTCTTCAGTTCACTGTTCCGGATAGTTGGAATAGCAGTTGAGATTTCTTTTCTCTTTCTCATTTAGCCTTTTATATGATTTCTTTCGAACACTGTTGAGGCTGTGGGCCCACCAGCACTTTGGGGCTCTTCACATTGCATTGTATTGTCTATCTGGAGGTATAAATTACCCCATTTCAATCAAAACTGTAGAGTACAATCAAGTGCAACTTGTGTGGGTTGTGGTCGTTAGAAGACTAAGTCAACTGCAATTCGTATTTCATGCCATTCTTCATTTTGACTCAAATTCGAGAGGAGTATGTTGAGCTGTTGTCGGTAGACTTCTTCTCCTCCAGCCATTCAACACCGAGTCGAAACGGAACACGTCGGGAGGCGCAAAAAAGCCAGGATGTGGCCCGAGTCTGCACGAGTGCCGTAAAATGAACGTCAGTCTTGAAGATAAGGGCACCAATGGCAACTGATGGTTATGTGATTGACTTGAGAGCCCGGTCAGTTGCGCACTTTTTGGGGATGTGAGGTGATGAGCCCGTATGGAAAGGCTCCACTATTGGAGCGATCACGTTGTTCCCAACACTCCTTACAACTTCGAAAGAGAGCCGACAAGTTTAAGTCAACTAACCCGATTTATTGTAGGTATTCCACTTCAACAGAACAAGCCACTGCTTCAGACGATGCAAGGGTAAACTAGGCCATTTACGGAAACAATAAGGTGGCCGACAGTTCAACATTCGTGATGTGGCTATGCCCTCTACATGTCTATAACCGGGATATATCGATCGTATGCCTCGAAATTTCCCTGGCAGGACCAGTTGTAAGGTTTCGCTAAGAAGTGCTGGACGTGTAGAGTTTGCATCACCCGGCAAGATGGTGAGGGAATTAGCAGGATTTCTGCTGTATAGCAATCATTTCATGATCGAAGATGCGACAAATGGAAGGCACGAACAACACTACTCTGCCGACGTATATTACTATTCAGTTAGAAGCGAGCATATAGCCAAACTGCAGTAGTAGAGTGATCCGGTGTAATACGTAGTGCTCATCCAAATGAAATTCAGCCAGTGGAAGAGAGGGTACACCTGGTTGCAGCTAAATATGTGTGGTGTAAGACGGATTGTCTTTGTTTCTGCACATGAGTGACCACATCGACTGCCTGTATGCAAAGTCTAATAAAAACGCCACTAAGCAAAGTATGAAGGATCCGTGGCAGGACTGGGATTTTCGAAGGGGTATCCAGTAAGATTCAACAGTATATCCAACCTAGCAAGATTCGCAAAAATACCTCTGTTCACGGCACTGAAGTAATGCGGTTCACACTGAGGACGGTGTTCGCGTTATTTGATGCAAGCCGTTGTCCTGTCCTGCTGTTTTTATCCAAGCTCTCGAGGCCCATTATGATAACTATCAGGAAGATCAGATTCCTGAAAGTAACCACCGAATGCCCGAAATCTACTGAGACCCTCAACTCCACCAAATGCTGACCAGACAGACAATGTCCCCTCAATATGCAGCGCGCGACAGCCTTGTATCAAAGCCAGACAGCGTTGGACCAAGGTCAGACAGTACCCCTCCAATAATACAGCTTGAGGCCGTTGTATTTTCGCACTCACGCTCTTGCACTCGTTTGTTCGCAATAGAGCTGTTGTGTTCCTTATCGGTGAGTCTTTTTCCGGCACTAGGCACTGGAGCGGGAACAGCAGTCAGATTGGCAACTCAGGCAGATATAACACTAACCAAAAGCGATACCTTACAAAACAAGCCATTTACACGAAATTCCATTGGATTCTGACAAGATGACACAAACTGTCCTTCTGATTTTACGGAAAACGCTAAGAACTCAAAGCTAGGCGAGTGCCAGAATTATCGATATTCTATACCTAGACGTAGTGCTACCAGAGCAGCACTAGTGACGCTTAATTGAAGCTGACAATCAGGGAACTAGACTCCTCTATCGATTTCTTCCACAAACTCCCCGAAAACTAAACTCACCGTTTCGTTACTTATATATCTTGTGCTCGACAATGCTATTACAGTCACAAAATAATGGTGTTGAGGCTGATAATGCTTACGGAAAGCGTTACATGATTCACCTATTGGTTAATGACCTCACCGATCAAGGTGAGACACGTCATCAGCTTGAGAACCAAAGCAAACTACCACAAGATTCACATTTTAGTCCGGGATATGAATAAAAACAGTACGTAATTAGACGTAATATACTACTCAGAAGGTTGCTGAAAACTCCTCGACAGCCCACGACCGGTTTCGCTCTCCTTGGGGCTCATCAGGTAAGCGCAGTCCCCGAATTTCCGTCAACCTTGTGTTCTACTTAAACCCAAATTGCACGAAATTAGTGAAATACACTCATACTTGCGTACCACTTTGGTTTTGACGGGAGAGTCACCTGGAACCCAGCTGAATCTCTCGTTTATGGTGTTTTTGAGCAACTGAATGTGCTGCACCAGGCCGCCTCATGTTTCAGTTGGCACGATATTCGAGACATCGCGACACATTGTATAGACGTAATGCACTACTCATAAGGTTGCTGAAAACCCCTCGACAACCCATGATCGGTTTTGCCCTTCTTGGAGTTCATCATGTAATTAGATTAGAAAGTGAAGAATTGGACTCGGTAACGAGAACTCTAAACTGGTTATGCAATCAATAGATTTTAGCAAAACGGTGCCGTCCAGAGGGGTATATAGAGATCTGAGTGATAACGTACTTCAGTGAAGCTGAGGATGAAGGAACGGAACTTTCGAATGCGGAGAGAGCCGCCTCAGTCCTCCATTTCATTTCGGTTTGCAGGCGGACCTACAAATGTTTTGTAGAAAAATGCGATGGTAAAAACGCGCACATGTGAGTTGCTAGGTGATCTCTTCTACACACTTACATCTTGATTAGCCAACATTACCTGTAAGAGTAACGCGTCAGTAGTTGAAAGAGTACTCCAAATATTTGGGAGCTTAGAATGGGAGCTACCCAAATAACTCTTCAGTCGTGAGATCTCAAGGGCAGGGCACCAAATCGATCAGGTGAACCTGCCATGTTCTTATGGGAAAGCCAAAACCTGACACCCAACTCTTTTCGGCACTTCCAGTCGGTTGTCCGAACGAGATTGCAGCTTAAAACAAAATCTAATAAGCAGATCCACAAGATCGAGGAAGACACGAAACCCACGGAAAGATTCTAAATCAAGCACCTGAGGACAAATCGCACACGTTAGACTGACAAACCCCAAATGAGCAACGCAGCTACGACGGCGATAATCTCTTCTAAATGCTTTCCACTGACCGTACGGAAGGTGCATCTCGAAAAGATATCAGGGTGCCCGAAATACTATACGCACAAAACCACGAACAGTTATCATGAATAGGTTTCTTAAAATCGATCTTAGTACAACGTTCAAGATACGTTAACCTCAACATTTTACACCTAGTATCCCGGACACCAAACGACGAAAAATGATCACGCATCCTCTCCACAAACCCGTCATGACGCTGCACCGGAGCATAGCCGTCAGGTTGCCCGTGGGTAGCATGGCGACCCAAATACTGTCAGGCTATCTAAGCATACGGAGGAGAAACTGAAATGTTGGGTAGCATACCACGGACGTTTTGATCAGGAAGTCGTGCTCTAAGCTCCGAGCTCTCCTGGTGACTCAGATCATCATCATCTGAAACAGCAACATCAGTGTTGACACTGATGCCTCACTACGGTACTACCACAAGGTCTATCTAGTTACATTCAAAACCTTAGAGTGAAAGGAAGGGAAAACGGTGGGTGAGGAAGGGACTTAGAGCTGGCCTATGTCAGGCATTCTGAGGTGCCTACACCTCCAAGCGCTCAATCAGACAACCTGGAAAGAAACTGAGAGCATGAACGCCAGACACCGATTAGCCGCCATTTCTTGCGTCTCCAGCCAAGCGTAGGGGGGTCACGGGAACCCTATCCTAGAAGGTGGATCACACAAAAACTCTCCGTAATCTCCTTCACACGCTTCTGTCAAGTCATGGGTTGTCCATCTCACAGTTCACGCCATTCTGAAGGAGGTATAGAGAACAACACTCGTCTCGGTATATGATGTTTCAGCATGCGTAGCACCAGGCCGAGCTGGGTGTTTTCCGCGACTGAAGTACCTCCTGCACAACCAAATACCCATTTTCTAATTACATTGTTACGAATTCGTTGACGTCATCCGACGCCAGCAACGCTTTTGAGACATTGATGGTCAAAAGCATGAAGACGCCTCACATCATCTGACCAAAGAGAGCAAGTCTCACAACCATGAAATAATACCGCCCTGGTACACACGGTCCTTGAGACCCAGTGATATGCCTTCTTGACGCCACAAGCGACGCAAATTAGCAAACGTGGTTCTGGCCCTTGAGAATAGTGCACTGATTTTATCAGACACACTTCCACCAGAGGTCAGTACAATTTGAAATTCTCCATAACCCCAAATGCTTCTCCTTGAATTGCAAAGGGGATGCTCAGACTGCACATTATGAAGCATGACTTTGCACTACGAAGGTGCGGGACGCTACCGGAAGATGGTATGCTGGTGATCAGTCCACTCAACAGAGCGATCCGGACCACCGGTCCTCAATCTTTTCTCCCATCGAAATAATCAGAGAAGGTAAGTTGCCTCGTAAATTTTCTGTCTTCCACTTTTGTTACCCAACAACAAAGTTGGTTTGCATAAGGAATTGCCGAAACTGCTTGCAAACTGATCACGAGTCTCCACTTGTACATTTCCGAACGAACAGGTATGAGCTCCTTAAAGAGGGGTTTCGAGTGATTATTTATGATGCTCGTCAACGTCCATCAACAGTAATCTTTAAAACAAGCAAGAAACTGGTCGAAATCCTTTCTGAACATGTTTTACCGGAATAGATCGACTTTGTCCACGAAGGTGTCGGTGCATTGTCTGCTATTAATGAGTTACTAGAACCATGACAATTACAGCTAACAATACTAGATTGCCGTTCAACTATGATTCACTATCTGGGCTTTTCAGCAGATGTTATGCATCTTTTTCTCGTCGCGTCAACTCGCTGTAGGAAACAGAATCTCCTGTTTCTGTCAAAAATATCTAAAAACGGGTGGCAGAGCATACACTCGGCATGATAATGAAGTGCTTTCTATCGTTCCTTCCATGAAGTCGACAAAATGCCCGTCCTATAGGGCGCCGTGAGTATATCTCACGCTAGTTTCCCAGAACTTACGGACAATGCAGCGTTTGCATTGTTGTTGTTTGGTCTTACCTGCAACATAATGACCATGAAAATGACGTTATCTGCTTTCAGAGGCAGCAACACTTGCCGACGGGATACTCCAAAAAACCACATGCAAAGTAATCAGGAGAATGACGGTAGCATATCTTCTCAAGGCGCATTTACATACAAAAGGTGACAACAAGATACAGATGCAACCGGTGTGAGTAGCAGGTGTTAGAAAACAAAAGTCAATGAGGGCAAGCCCATACGTATCAGCACATCGACAACTGGGTACAAGCATGTGGCATAAGGCTCACTGCCTCTGGATTCTCTAGTGGAGTGGATATATTCAAAACTACCACGCGGTCAAAAGATTAAAGTCACGATGCTTTGGCTTGGACCAAAACAACCGTAAAGTCGTGTTCGGGAGATCCACCGGAACGCGGACCATGGAGAATTTACAGTCAAATACGCGCACCGCATCCAACACTCTTAATACGCAATGAAACGTCTGTACTAGGCTTTCGTCCGGTCACTCGTGAAAATACGCCAGTGTTAGACCAGATGCGTTTTCCCGAATTTAAGTTCGTTTTCATCGCTGTGACCAACGTTAACTATGTGCCACCCGGCCGTGAGAAGCCACGAGGCCTATGACTTCTGAAGTTACCATTTTCGAACCTTATTTGAGATATTGACGACGTGATAATTCAGGCGAGCCCAGTGTGCGCTTGTGGAGTAGTGGTAACCCCATCGGCTCGCATGTCACATGTTAGGAGTAAAAACTCCGACAAGCTGATGAGCCCTAACGAGAGCAAAATTTGAGTCCAGTGCTCCCCCTTGGTGCGAACCCATCAAGACAGGAGGAGAATTGTTCAAATTGACACTGATGTGGACGTGAATATAAAATATTACCAATTAGTGCAGGCACCTGCGGCACACTGCTTCGTAACTTAGTATGAGAGTGTCAGTACGGCGTACACTTCGCCTTATGCTTCACCCACTCCAGTGTTCCGCCGAACCCTACTGCCCCGTTCCTACCAGGACGCTAGCGTCCCTTCGAAAAGCTCAGAATCGCCACCGTCGAGTACCAGTGGTCTAGAGTATTACAACACATCCATCCGCGGACTGAAGCATCGGCTTTGTGAATCAATCCATCCTGGTTTTGATTCTCATTACTGGCCACATCACAGAAGCCACATTACCTAACCACGGTCAACATGGAGTAGCTCTAGCAATAAGTCCTAAAGCGTTTGGAAATTCATGGCTTGTAGAAGCAGGTGACTGGAGCTACCTAGGAAATTCGGCCACAACCGAGGTTAAGAGAAGAGTCGATGGAATCTGCCTCACTGTTGAGACATCCTAACAAGTGTCCAGTGAACCAGTATTCCAAGGGGAAACCAATGACACACGAAATGAATTAGAGTTTGGGCACTAGCACATGCAAAACTCTGGATTCGTCCATATTTACATTCCTAAGTGCACCAACATGATTGAACTCAAACGATAATACCATAACGCACTGAAGTCCGTCAGACTGGCCGTTGAAAGTTAACTCAGGAAACAATTCAACGGCTATCATGCTAACACTGCCAATTCAAGATTATCAACCCGAGATTCATTGGACTCGTTTGGTCGAGTGGATTATAGTGTGGATTATTGTTTGGGTGGCCTGGGTTGAAACCTCACATGAGGATCTTCAAATTGGCAGCCGGCCCTTCCTTATAATCTGAAATAAAGATGTAAAAAGAGACTGTAGCATTTAACTGTTTGCCTCGAAGACCCTAATCTTAAAGAGCCGCCAGTGGGACAGGACAGTCGTTTCCAAGGTATTGACGGATAAAGCCGGAAACTAGATGTTAAATGGAGCCAACTGTTATGCGATTAGTCCGTCTGATATGCCCCAACTTCCCCCGGATTGTTTATTCCCGCTTTCATATAAACCAGTCAGTACTGGTATCAGCAACATGTGCATCAAAGGGATGGCCCAAGTAGATATAGAAACAAACTCATGCATCCGGAAATTCAGTGTTAATAAATCGACCGTGTATAGCAACTGACCTTGACAAGATCGGTAGGACTGGCTAAAAACTGTGCAAAAGCTCCAGCCATCACCCCTGCAAACGCCGCACGTACAACAAACCCGGGATTTCGGTCCGGGGGCGGATAGTTTTTTTCCGTCCCATCAGATTTGACCGCAAAGTGAGCGGCTGGGGGCAAATCGAATACGTCCCGGCGAATGATTTCGTACACTGGTACTCGTGATCCCGTGTAAACTGGAAAGAGAAGCCGAACAAATATCTCTATGTTTGTTACGACCCTTCCAAAGGCTGTCAATACAACTGCAAAATAATCCGAGCTTTCACGCGCAATACCACTTTTCTACCTCTCAGGTTTGTGGAACAGACTGAATATCGATGAACAACACAGCAAAAGCCCTTTGATTTGGCCGAATAAATTACTCAATATGACATCTTTTTCGACACACATCGCGAAGAGTGTGGGAAGCAGATGTCTGGACAGAAAGGGCCAATCCGAGCCAAAGGCTTCCTTGGTCATGAAACCTGTCCTGGGGCTATCTCGACTGGGCTGATGGGAGTTGGTTCAGCATAATCGCCGCGATCACTTTGGCCGATATAACAGCAGACCTTACAACCTTATTCGTTACGTCTGGTAATGCCGCTGACAAACTGCCCAGCTGTTAAACGACACTCTGGAATTGATCCCAACGAAAGGTTTCTATTTCAACTCTGGTTATACTATCTTTCCCATTATCTAGTACCTGCCATCCAAAACGAACGTTGTCAGTGGACACAAAACCTATGTGTGAATGGTCTTAAACCCTTGCGGGTACGTGTTTACATATAGGCTAAATTTTGCTACGTTGGTAGTAAAGACAAGGTACGGCCTCGAAAACTTAGCCAGAAGAGGTGTCCCTTCCCCAGTGCTTATGTTTCAATGAACGTAACCTCCCCGCTTAAACTGTTCGACGGTGGTATGCTTAAAAGGGATCGCACAAGGCTATAAGACCACTCGGCTCGGGTCATTTGCATCAATCTGCAAAAATAGGCATTTCGGTTTTGTCCGGTTCCCTAAAACCGTATGGGACGCTGTACATATGCCTACATTGTTTTACAGTTCTTTGCCGGTGCAAAGATGACACAAATGCACCCAGTAAGCTCTCCAAAGAGATTTCGACGGTACACATAAGGCCGACGGAAACTGTGGACAGCTTGTCTCTTCGTTCCTGTGGCCTATCAGACATGCTTAGTCCCCGAATCTGTATCAATCGTATTTACAACTCGTAAATCATATTAGAAGTGATGGGCATGCTGCGATACCTTGAATACCGTTCCAAACGAAACATGAAGCGGCCTATTGCACCACAGTCATTAACAAGAATAATAAATAGATACACCGTTCAGCTGTAGCACCCTTTCGGTGCCTGACTGCTATGCCAACGGAAGGAGGCACGAGGGCTGGGATACTGTCAGGTTACCCGAGCCCATACAGGAGCAGTCCAGACGCTGAGGTTGGGTTCGAACCACGGACCTTCCGGTTCGTAAGCCGGCGCCTTAACCACTGGGCTATCTCGAGCCCATCTACTAACAAGATGTTGACATGAGACGCAGCTGAATTTCACCTGAATCTTGTTATTTATCAAAAAGATTCAGGTGCGATTCAGCCGCGTCTCCTGTCAACATCAAGTTAATTTGCAAATTCATTGCAACCCTAAACAGATTTGTCACTGCACGAGTATGAGGTTACAACGAGGGTAGATCCTAATATCAAGAGACCCGTGTAAATAATGCGAACAGAACACGTACAACAAAGCAGTGGAGAAATACTGCTAACCAGATGAGATATGTCGGTGAAAGAGATTAACACCGACATGGACGACGAAGGATATAATCAAGCAGCAGTGACAAAACTCCACTAGACCCTAGGAGTTTCGTAGGAATTTGATGTGGTGTCCCAAAATCGCTTACTCGGGTAGAGAAACCTATCATTTGCAACCCCCACAAGCCACCAGGCGATACTGACCTGTTGCAGGCTAGTTGGCCACCCGGCGGCACATCAGTGCTGTCGCGAGTTCATGCTCCTCCAGTGAGTGGGGGAGGGGCAATAATCCAAACACTGTGGCTGTTGAAGTGTCACAGTATTCAGCAACGGGTACCAGGAATTGAAGGAAAGAGATCAGTTTGATGATCATCGGCTGACTTAAGGCATCTAAAACATCGAAAGCTACACTGAGGGTTATGATTAGAACACGAGTCTCCTGACCACACCGTCCCATTTTCGAAACTAAACATGAGCACAACTTTCTGATCGTGACCTGTGACAATCCGTTATCAGAAGCTACCTTTATCCTCTTATCGGTTCGGACGATGAAATCTTATCGCAAAGAAGACGGATACGTTTTTAGATGGAATCTCATCAGGTCTTGACAATTTTAAGGATTATATCAGTGATTCATCATCATAATCATCATCATTGTCAGCTGTAAGAACAGCGTACTTGTCGTACAAAGGTTGTAACTGCCACAGTTTCATTCACCGATGATTTGTGGAGGTGGGGTAGGTACCTGCACATTGGAGGCTGGAGCTGATAAATTGGTGCGTAAATACAGGACTGTTAAGTGGGCAGATTGGGAAGGGAGCTATGCATTGAAGGCAATAGCTTGGATGCACGAGCGCCATTGAGGGCGCGACTGGGCCATGTCTGACAATGTCTCCAACCATTGATGTGGCCCGTCTCGGTGTCCCCATCCAGGAAGACGGCAATGACCAGCACAGCTGAGTTTGCTGGTAATGGCTTTCACACTTCGCTGCCAAGTCATTGCTTGACCGCCTCTGGCTCGTTTCCACCCTTCACGTGGTTGTGCAAAAAGAACCCTTCGAGGAAGTCGGTCGACTGGCATACGCAGCACGTGACCAAGCCAGCGCAACCTATGCAGTGTGATCAGTTCATCTATCGAGGGTGAGTTATTTCTTCCGAATACCATTCGACGTACTTCAGCATTGCTGATCCGGTGTTCCCACCAGACTCGGGCAATGCTCCGAAGACATCGATGGTCAAACACTGAAAGTCTTTTGACGTCCTCGGCGCGCAGCGGCCAGGTTTCTGATCCGTATAGTAATATGGAGCGCACCGCAGCATTGTAAACTCGACCCTTGACGGATAAGCTGATGTCACGCCTACGCCACAGGTGACGCAGGTTCACAAAAGCTGCTCTGGCCTTCCCAATCCGAATGGAAATATCATCTTTCGCGAGACCACCGGGACTGATACAGCTGCCCAGGTAAACAAATTTGTCTACTACCTCAATCGGTTCATCCGCAAGCATGAGGCTAGGGTCCGAGCCCACCCAGTCTTGTAGTAGCACTTTGTACTTTGCCGGTGTGAAGCGCATGCCAAACCGTGAGGCAGAATTATTTAGATTATTTAATATTGTTTGAATTACCACAGGGTCAGATCCCAGAAGAGCTATGTCGTCTGAGTACTCGATATCTGTGAGCGGACGCCCTGGGAGCTCTTCAACCCCACAGGCATTAGAGGCTGATAATGAGTCTTCCATGATCGTATTAATGACGAAGTTGAAGAGGAAAGCTGAAAGAGAACAGCCCTGTCTGACACCAGTTGATGTGGTGAACTCAGGCGAGAGCTTCCCGTAGACCTTCACAAGGCCGTGGAAGTTGACGTACAGCGCCTAAAGGAGGGTCAGGAATTTATGGGGGACACCTTTGCTCCACAGACACTGCCATAGTGCCTGACGGTCTACAGAGTCAAAGGCAGCTTTCAGATCAAGAAACGCAACCATTGTTGGTTGCTGGAAGCAGTGTCGCTCTTTCAGAATAGTGATTAAAAAGTGCAAAATGAATAAAAAAGATATGCAGTTAGTCACTGATAACAAAACAACGGGGGTTTTGCCTGAAGGCGTACTACCAAAATTTCAACGGATCAAGCCCACAAATTCAAACATTCCTTGGCTGTGGTCTCTTCAAAACCTGTAAACCCAAATGCTCATTAAGATCAACTCTGGATATATTCAACTCATCACATCACAAAACCATACAATGCCTGGCCTATACCACTAGACCTGTACAATGAACACCATGAACACAGTTGGCTTTACGCGTTCACATTTATCAATTCTGTAGAAGTGATAGGCTAGATTTGTGCTCGTTAGACGTGACCTCTACATCTACAAATGTGCCACCGACCGCAGGTGTAAGCTTTATGTGCAGTTTCATTAAAACTTGACGTTCAGTTATCGGTTCCGACTGAAACAAACACAGAACTTATTTTGAGTGGTTAGAGCGTGAATTTACTGACCGGAAGGTCTGTGGTTTGAACCCGACCTCTGTCTCTCGACTGCTCCTGTCTAGGCTTGGGCAATCTGGCAGTATCCCAGCCCTCGTGCTTCCTTCTAGTGGCATGGCAGTTAGGCACCGAAAGGGTGCTACAGTTGAACGATTTTTTCAACCGGATCCGACGCTCTCTACATAGAAAAGCGGCCTCATCTGGACAGTACATAAACTATACTGGCTTTAAAGCTTTGAAAATCTATTCACTGCCTCATTAACATAGGGGTGAAAATCGGCTGAGGATCTTTTAGCAAAGGGCATGGGTTTCGTCGGTAATGTACTAGGAGAAAAACGGAGGCCCCGGAAATTTCACTAGGTGTAATATGAAACCCCAAATAACGCAGATTCTAATCCACACCGTCGAGAGAAAGCCAGTCGATATGATTCCATCTTGAAAGTGACTTGCTTACGAACTTAACGTGTTACTCATCACAGCACTTGGTGTACCCTAAGAGAGTGCCCGAACACACCTAAAATAATTTAGTTTATGCGTTGTCTTGCTACCGTGCAGCTGAACACGTTGGATGAACGACTTGGCAACACGGTCAGCAAATTAGGGAATACAATCAACGATGGACTGGATCCGGTACGGGGGAAGCCACCATCAGCACCTAGCCGACATGAGCCACATGGCGAATACAAGGAAAGCTTTTCACGTGATCTAAAAGGCACCATCTAACCAACTCCAGCCAGCCCAGCATCAGACCATCGTACTGGCTGAGGCGATTGTCGTCAGGCTGTGTGACCCTGTTTTTTTATCGGTAAGAGCACTTTGTACACGGTACTCCGGTCTACATCAGTTCTCGAAGCACGTGTGCGCGTCACCAACAAAAACACCAACATAACGGTCTGGAGCAGCAGGGTCTCCGATTAATGATCAAACTTGATTATGACAATAAGAATCCAACACTTAAACACAACACTTCAGCGTATACTTATAGAGGGAAAGCCCGTCAAAATGGATCTTTCTACCACATATTTTCGGCATGCAACTGCAACGCCACTCAAAAGAAATAAAGCGGATGAGGTGCAGCCAGATCACCCAAAATTTGTCGGTGAGTTCAGGCCAAGGATCTTTCCAACCCACTCAAGATTCAACGGCGGATTTCTTAGAAGCTTAGGGAACTTATGCTTCTCCGTCTTTGAGAAGTATCAGCAGTAACCGTCTAAGAAGCCAACACCGGGTCACGAGCCCATAACCTTTTCCACACGTGAATACTTTTTATCTTGGCTACGGGTTGCTGATTAGTAAAAAAAATCGTAAAATCGTCCATGTGTAACGACCCTTTGGTGCATAGCTGCCATGTCATTCGAAGGAAGCACGATGGCTGCGAAACCGATGTCGAGTTGGAACCAGACCTTCCGGTCAATAAGTTCGCATTTAAACCACTGTGCTTTCTCGAACTCAGGTCAACTTGCAATTCACGTCCACATGAGACCCTGCTCAACTGACGGCAGTTCTAGAAGAGCTGCACACTCATGGAACACACCTACCCGCATGAGAAACGCACAAACCAGGGGAGAGGAGACAGTTCCAATAGACGATCTACCTTGGTAGGCCTTTGGTCAACCTGATATTCATCTCTCAATTGCAGCTAAAATGTCGGGATCATTCAAGTGGGGTATTCAGTCAGTATAGCAAGGGAAGCACACCGCGAGGTCATTCATGGGTAGACGAAGCGTTAGTGGTGACGCTAGGTAATCGTTTGCAAGCGACTGGAACCAAATACACATGTTGTGTTGCAAAATCAAAGCACGCTGCCTCTAAAGATTGTAAATATTCCAATCTGAGGACACACCCTACTATAATATTTCAGTTGAAGTGGTCATCATGGAATATATATGGTGCTCCCCCCTCAAAGTCACCGCTCTCCAAAAAAGACCAAAGACAATCGCTCTGGGGAAGCGAATCACTAAGAACAGCTAGCATTCGTACTATGGCTATCATAAATAATAATAATAAATGAACCGTTCAGCTGTAATTTTCTTCCGGTGTCTAGCTGCCATGCCACCCGAAAGAAGCACGACAGCTGTGATACTGCCAGGTTACTCAAGAATACACAGGGGAAGTCGTAGACCTGCTGATTAAATATAGCTAGCCTTTTCGTTTTGCTAAACTTCAACAACGATTCTACATTCGAAAGTGTCGAAAGTTAGTTTGTCTACGGTCAGAGTGAACAGCCTGTTTTCTGATTAAGTGACAGTACAACTTGGGCTTCTTTTTGAACCAACGGTATTTTTACAAACCTGATCGTTTTATCCACCCTGGACGCGTTGGTTAGGGAGCGCATGATTCACCACCTTGTTTTGACGCATTATTTCCGTATGTGTGCCGCTAGTGAGGCAACTTGCGCTACAACCTATTGATGCTGCGTTCCTTTCACTTGCCCCACTCACTTCTACTACATTGGCAAACGGTTCTACTGATGTGCTCAGACAAGATACTGAGCAAAATGAAACTTGCGTGGCACAACCGAAATGTCTACTGAGCGTTAACAGTGATTATACCCATATGGCTCAGACACAACCGTATAACGGACTAGCTAGCAAAAACGTGGTACTATCGTGCACAGTAAATCGTAGAAGATGATAGCTCGTCCGGAACCTGAACCAGACGTTAAATCGTTCAGCTACAACAACCCTTTGGTGCTTAGCTGTCATGCCACCCGAAGGAAGCACCGGGGCTAAGATACTGCCAGGTTGCCCAACCCCAGACAGGAGCAGTCGAGATACACAGGTTGGGTTTGAACCACGAACTCTCAAGTCAGTAAGTTCGCTCCCTAACTACTGAGCTATCTCGAGCTCAAACATACGTCAAGCATGTTTCAGATGACAACCGACACTAGGCTTTTGTGTATATACATCTGTATGTTCAGAAGAAATGTCAAGGTGCGCACAAACGTCATGAACCAACTTCAAAACTCACGATCGAGCGAGTAAATGTCTAAAGTCGTTGCAGGAGATTTATGGGTAGAAAAACTGCATTTGCAGGGTAGCATGCATCCAACATTACAGAAATTTTCTAAGTTCTGTATAAATCCTCCTACTATACTATGACACCGGCCTCTCAAGGAGAGCATTGCATTTACGAGTCCTGCCATTCCACCAATCTAAGGAATGGGCAAAAATGGGTTATAATAAAATGAAAGAACACAAAAACGTCAACACGTACTTAAATGTCGGACCAAAGCCGGTGAAAGACCTTGCCAAAGTTGGAAGAAACCTTCAGTGCGAATGGTGGCCCACGCGAGTTTAAAAATCCCAGGATGGCTCCTCTGGTTTCGCAGCTCGGCAAAAACTTGGATGCGAGTTTTGAGCATATCAAGTGGATAAGTGACTGAGGATCGTAAGTCATCAGAAATGAAAACCACAAGCTCGTACCAGTCTCAGAGATCATAGCAGCAGTGCAACACATGACAAGTGTGGAAGCGGACGTGTAACTTTTATCCGAATTGCCAACTGTCATAGCTGAAGTAAGAAGTCGAGGTCCTGAGACGGAAGTGTAGTAAGTTGGAAAAAGATGCCCCCGGTTCAGACTTTAGGAACCAGTTGGTTTCGTCGAATAGATCGCATCATCAAGGGAGTGCGGATGGAATAAAACACATTATAGTGATTACTATGAAGTCAAAGTGTTCCATCGAATCCATGATACCCAGGAAATATGCCAATTTGCTGAAATAAAAGAAATGCAAGTGAAACAAACAAAAATCACACAGTATTCCATCTCAAGAGCATCTTCATAATGTCCGCTCTCCGAACACATTTGCCCTGCTCACACAGGAGAAACTGACATTTTGCCAAAAAGCATTACGTTTTTGCTGGCGCCGACAACAGAACTTTAGTAATGGTTAACGGTCGATAAAAGCTACTTCAATGGTAATCCATCAAGTGACCGTTGATATGTTCGCCGAGCTTGGCAAAAAGCTTGCAAGTGTTTCGCCACTACCAATTGAGGTGACGTCATCAGTGCGCGCTGATGAAACGTCTGCAAGCTAATTTTCAAGTTCGGTGAACAGATCAACGGCCACCTGATCAACTACCAATGAACGCACCTGAGCTACCAATATTTCCAGCTACCTTAACGTACAGAACGGATCGACAGAAAATACCATGTCTCCAAAATCCCGGTGTTCAGATGCGTCCGGGCGAGAACCTTGTCGACCTGGCGCATGCAGACGACATTGTTCCCATTTTTTGAAAAAGAGTAGGAAGCTCAAGCATCGCTAGAAAAGCTGACCAGGGTTATCCAGTCCTTCGGCATGCGCTTCGCTCCCACAAAGTGCAAAGTCATGCCTCTAAGAATTCAAGGAGGGGATGGAAGTTGTGGAACCCTATACGTACCTCGGAAACTGCAATAGCTCTGACGCGAGTGTAACGAGTGAAGTGAGCGCACGAATCTCAAGGGCCAGAATTGCTTACGCCATTTGGTGGCATGCATGTCGCTGGTTCTCAAATGACACGTCTATCAGAATACAATATTGTTGTACGGCTGTGAAATTTGGCCACTTTGCGTGGAGGATCTGAGACATCTTTACGTCTTTGACAACCGATGTCTCAGAAGCATAGCTAGAGTCGGTTGAAATCACGGAATCCGCGATGTGATCAGGAGGCGGGTCTTTAGTGTAGCAGATGATACTCCCCTCAAAGAGCGCATTCAGCACTGAAAGCTAAGGTGGCTGGACCATGTGTTATGCACGTCGAGTTACCGTCCGCCGAGATGAGTGCTGTTTCCCATACCTAATTGGGAGTGGCGGAATCCTAGAGGTGGACAGAATTTGACATGGCAGAAAGGAATGAAGAACGCTACGAAAAATTGGTGCAGTAAGTGGTGTTTTCCTTTAATGATTGGGACTAAATGACCGTCCCCGTGCTTGACCGAAGACACTGAAAGCTAGGGTGATGTCGATAACTGGTGTCAGTGGCGTTCAGGCTGCCAGTTGCTATACAGACTGTCTGACTTCTTTCGATCATAAGGCTTTATTGAAACAAATTGACACGCCTGTGGAAATAAAGCACCGGTGTTCTCATGTGGTGTTACTGTCAATGATGATGATGCCATGGTCCCATAACAATTGTCTATCACGCTCGCCGTTTTCTAGTTCGATAGACAGTTCTAAAAAGAAGAGATACTGGTACACTGGGTCCTCGCTGCACTGGTACATATCATTTGCAGGGTCGTATTATCACAGACCCACATCAATGCGGAGGTAATTAGCGACATGGCGACGTCAAAGAGCCAGTGGCGCTGCTACACCTGTTCTCTTGGCTTTATTCATTAGCCAACTGTAGTCATTTTTTGTCTGTTTTAAGTATCCCCTTAACATATACTATCCGCTGTCAAAAGCTGCGACGACAACAGATGACCACTCAATCAATTCAATCAATTTATCAGCTATAAACCATGTACCATAGGTACATTGGTTCCAGCTGCTACAGTTTCAATCACCGGAAAAAGGGAGAGTACGGGAGATACGGCCAAGCCCTGGAGGCGATGGCATGTTCAGTTAGTTCGAGAACTGGGTAGCTATGCTTTGAAGGCGATAGCTTTGATGCACGAGCGCCACTGACTGTGCGATTGGGCCATTTCTGCCAGTGTCATCAACCATCAATGAGTTGAGTCCCGGGGTCTCAATTTAGGAGGGCGGCAGTTGCCGACCCGACTAAGTTTACTGGTTAGTGCCTTCATACTTCGTTGCCATGTCATACACTGTTCACCACTCGGTCGCTTCCACTCATCACAGGGCTGGGCAAAAAGAGCTATGCGAGGCAGACGGTCTTCTGGCATGCGGAGCACATGTCCCAACCAGCGTAACTTATGAAGCATGAGTAATTCATCTATCGCGGGAGAGATCCTTCTTCCTGAGACCATCTGGAATACCTCAGCATTGCTAATCCGATGTCCCGACCAGACCTCACCAATGCTTCGGAGACACCGATGTTCAAACACTGACATCTGTCGTACGTCCTCTGCGCGTAGAGCCAACGTCTCTGATCCATAAAGCAGTATGGATCGCACCACCGCAGTGCAAACTCTGCCCCTTGACAGACAAACTCACGTCACGTCGGCGACCTAAGTGTCGGAGGTTGGTAAAAGCTGTCCTGGCCTTCCCGATTCGAGAAGTAATCTCATCTCAAGCCAGTCCACCGGCAATTACACAACTGCCCAGGTAAACAAATTTATCTTACACGTCGATTGGCTCGCCTGCAAACATGAGGTTTGGGTTCGATCCAACCCAGTCTTGTAGCAGCATTTTACACTTTGCAGGTGTAAAACGCATGCCAAACCGTGCGGCAGAGTTATCTAGGTTATTTGAAATGGTTTGCATTCTTGAAAGATATGAACTAAGGAGAGCAATATCGTTTGCATTCTCAATGTCTATGAGCGAACGTCCCAGGAAAATTTCGACTCCCGAGGTTTCAGAGGCAGGCAGAGGAATTTCAAGCGGTACATCAATAACAAAATTGAAGAGGAAAGGTGAGAGAGGGCAGCCTTGCCTTACACAACTGAACGTAGTGAACTCAGGCGAGAGCTTCCCGTATACTCGTACGCGCCCACAGGAGTTCGCATACAGTTCTCTTATAAGGGGGGCGAGATAGCTCAGTGGTTAGAGCGCGAATTTACTGACCGGAAGGTCCGTGGTTCGAACCCGACCGTCTCTCGACTTCTGTCTAGGCTTGGGCAACCTGGCAGTATCTCAGCCCTCGTCCTTCCTTCTGGTGGCATGGCAGCTAGGCACCGAAAGGGTGCTACAGCTGAAAGATTTATATATTTTTATTTTCCTCATAAGGGATATAAATTTAGAAGACACCTTTGATCGCCAGACACTGCCAAAGTTTCTGACGGTTGACAGAATCAGAAGCAGCTTTCAGACCAAGAGAAACGATCAAACTAGAACGTCTGAAGGAGTGGCGCTGTTCAAGAATTTGTCTCAAGGTAAAGATATGGTCGATGTATCCTTGGCCAGGACGCAACCCAGCTTGACTTTCACGAATCTGTCTCTCCCGAAAATCGATTAATCTGCGCAAAATAATGCCAGAGAGCACCTCAGATACGAAGTATAGCAGGTTGATACCACGATGGTTTCCGCATGATGTTCTTGCACCCTCTTTGAAGACTTGGATGACGATCGAGGAGCTCCATTCGGCTGGTATTCTGTTTTTGTTCCAAGTCTTCTACAGCATGGCTATCAAACTGTTCACCAGGACCTCGCCAACTTCTTTGAAGAGTGCGAGGGAGTGAATTACCGTTCCGTCTTTTTCGCATATTGTTTCACTGACACCTGTCTTCTTTTGACCGGCTGAACGAATCAGTTTAAACAGGGCGCAGCTGTTGACTGCAACGGAAGCCTTCCCCATCTACCGGGCCCTCGAAATCCACCAGCGTTCTCTGTCATTCCTCAAGCTCCTGGTTATCCGGTGTTTGAGGCGGTCACGTCAACCGTTGGGAGATCGGAGTGTGCGGTTTTCAAGGCCGACTCGTACTATGACTACGAGTCGGGGGACCCTCTCTCGATAGACAAGCTGATCACACTCCACAGGTTACGTTGGTTAAGTCGTGTACTTCGCATGTCGGAAACCGTTCGCCTCGTGCATCCCTTTTCATCCAGCCTTGTATCGGATGGAGACGACCCACGGGCTGTCAGTCCACGACTTAGTAACGGAGCACAAAAGCCCTCACTAGTCAACTCAGTCGCTTTTGTAACTGCCGTTTCCCCGGATGGGGAGGGAGGACGAGGCACTCCGATGGTCAGTAACTTTGACACATTTGGCTGTCACACAGCCACTGGTGGTCTTGTATCAAAGCTGTCACCGTCACTGCGTGGCTTTCGCTCCCTGCCGTACTGGACAATCAGAACCGCAGGTTGTCAATGGACTAACTAGGCCATTACGTCCAACAGATGACTGTCATTTTCTTATACTTTTCACCCTTGCTGAACGAAGTCATAGAAGTTGGACCCACTGCACCTATTAATTGAAAAACTGAGCTGAACGAACCGAATCAATCACGTCTTGTAAGTATCTCACTCTAAGCCAGACAGTTTGGAAGAATAGTTGAGGTGAAGTATTTGGACTCAGAGAAATTCCCCAGTGACAGTTTGCCGCAAATTTTTGGTTGAATTCAAGAAAAGGTTGAATTGAAGAAAAGATGCTGACTTTTTGAGATGTTGATTCTAAGATCGACGGAAGGAGCACCCTGGCAAGTTCTGCTGACTGGGAGGATCTGCATCAAGCTCATCCGAAAATTCCAAAATTCTGTCCAAACTCTGCCCCCCAAATCTCCGTTGACAACTTGGTGCACCATCCGGTCAACCGCAAAGTTAAACAGTACACAGAACAGTCCTGTCTAATCAGGTGACAAATCGGAAGTTGAAGACCCCTCAGCAAACATAAGACAGGTGAACCCGTAGTAAGGTCGAAAGCGCCCAGGTAGCCTCGTATAAAAGCCGTCTGATTTGAGGATGTACCGCAGGGCTTCTGGATTTACGGGGTCAAACGCTGATCGGAACTCGATGACAGGCAGCATCTGGTTGCTAGTATTTGTAGAGTTGTTTCAGAACACGATGTGGAGAAAACATTCACTCAGTAAAATATTCACCTCGATAAGGACTTGCCCGGTTGGGTCAGAACGTCCTTCGCTGGGGAAGCGATTCAAAGGGATGGTACATACTTCAGAATCTACATCCAATAGTTACTGGATGGTTCGATGGAGAGCCACAGTCGGTTTTATGCGACGATTCACGCGACTCAGCAGAGGAACGACGCGCATGCTGATGCAGAACTGTTTAAAGTATTCTGCCACCCAGAATGTAGCGTAGAGTGGACCGAACTGGCAATAATTTCCGCACGGCTTGCCGCAGGAAGTATGCAGCGGAATTCCATGCCCAAACCACATTACATGTATCGGCTACGCCCCGCAGTGCCCAATGGGCCCAACTCGCACGTGACCGGTGAACAGATGGGCCATTGGCCGACCAGATCGGCTGAGCACTGATTGGTCAAAAATGTGGGCCAACACCTAGTTACGGTCCGGCATCCAGTGCATGCTGGTTGCCAATGTCGGGGCCAGAAAAGAAGATCTCTAGACTATTGGCTTTAGACACATCTTCAGAAAGACGTGTCAAGCATGGGCTTTCACCCCGTCTAATGCACTCTACGTACGCATGGTGGTCCTTCTGAAAGCATTAGCTCAGAGTAATCGCTTCGGACAGAGCCACGAAGGCCATTATCTACCGGGGAAATTTCAAGAACTCTTTCATTCTTATTTTGATATTTGGCGTGAAATGTTTTTCTTAGGGCTCAGTATCTCTGTAGCTTACTTTCCTACGTATGCTTATATCATGGCGCCGGGTTTCCCCTCGTAGTCTCCGAGAGGAACAAACGCCTACCCATGTGTCGTTTGAACAAGGAAACGAGGGATTTTTTCAGAAGCTTTTTGAGCTCAAAGCGCACATTTTTACTCGAAAGCAAATCTTCCCACTTTGGGTGGTTAGCACGTGGAAAAACCCTCCCCCTGCGGGTGTTCACGCTGCATCTGGAAACCAGTTGGAAACAATTTTAGATGCTTTTTTCTGAGTCCCCGCGCTAACAAGCAAACTGTACAGCGCCGAGTAATTAAGAGCGGTGCCACGCTCTTACGCTTTTCAGTTGAACGCAAGCCGATGAATGACAAGAGAAAACACGACAAGGCACCCTGAGCAAAAGCCTCGATTCTGCGTATCGATCCACATTTGACAAGGCATATATGGATACATTAGAGGTAATTGTGTGAGATTAGTGTTTGCAGGGGGGCTGGTGAGGCCGGTATCCAGAAACTAACAGAAGGTCAAGGAATCCAAAGAAGCTAGTGAGTTGAGCGTATTTGATTGTAGTTAACAGTACACGGAGCACCGGTTATCTAGTACTGTTTTGTCTACTAAGACACGGGAACATTCTCTCAATCACTTTCCATTATCCAAAACATAAGCGAAAAGTTTTTGAGATTTTGCAAGATCGATTTTCAGTGAATTGACGGCTAACCGATGAGGAATTGGGCACCTGCAGGGACCTGTTTAAGTATGGAATGCCGTCATGTGAGGTGCAGCAGTTTGTAGCCCATGATTTCCTCGAGGTCCTACGGCTACCTAAAATGGTTCGGCATCTTCTGGAAAATGTGTCACAGCTGTCCTTCAAAAAGATAACTACAGAAGAGACAGAAGGTGAGCTGGTATTCTGTAATATGCAGAAGCACTGTAAATCAGAAATACCTCGACGGAACGTACGAAAACAAGCCACGATACTAGACTTCGCCGGGACAAACAAATTTGTGCTATTTAAGTACGTGAGAGGCCACCGAATAAATAAGCCAACAACCTCCTCCTTGAGGTACACAAAAGAGGAACTCACGAATGACTCAGTACTTGTATCTCAAGATTAGAGTTAATGCTGTGCAGGCCTGTATTCTGCCCCGGCGAACTCAGCACATCCAATCTTTTCAAGGCGTGACTAAGAACGCCCTCTAACCAACTTGGTCTTCACTGAGAATACATTTGTCAACTTTTGCACAAGACAACCCCCTTCAGAGCGTTTCGGCAAGACGAGGTATGAGGATCCTAAAGGAAACGTTGCACACAGATGCAACGCATTTCTATCCGGTGTTTTGTCAGGCGCTCGACGAAGTTAAACTTCCTTCTGCTTGGAACGAAGCGATTGTCACACCAATCTACAAAACTGGTGACCAACTATCGCCCGGCAGCTACAGGCCTATTAGCTTCACTAGCTAACCGTGCAAGGTAATGAAAAGCATTCTGAAGTGGGCAATCTCAATTCACCTCGCCAACGACAACTTGATATCCCCGCTGCAACACGAATTCCTCCCAAACCGTTCTTGCGTGCCACACATGCTCGTATTTGTAGACAGTTTAACCCAAGCTAAAAAACGAAGTACTCACAACGGATGCTATATTTTTCGACTTAGTAATTGCAGTTGATCTAGTTCCACACGTCCTACTGCTCCACAAACTCGAGTCTTACGAGATTTGATGGGAAATTCTGCGCTGGATTAAGACGTTCCTATCAGGCGGAACATTCTGAGTGAAAGTAGGCTCAACCTACTCTTCTTCGGTGCCGGTCTACATTGGAGTTACCTAAGGATCTGTTTTGGAACCACTTCTGTTTCAGATCTACGTCAACGACCTCCCAGATGTTCTTTCATGTCAATGTTTACTTTTTGCAGACGACGTGAAATCCTTGGTCTCAAATGCCAATGCCTCCCCAATGGATATAGGTGCTACAAAGCAGTGGTTGTTGAACTGGCACGTCCTCTGAATGATGAAGTGCGTCCATATGTCATTCGGAGGGAATTCAGCGAACGCCTTTGTCGTGCATGATGAAAATGGACCAGAGGACATCATAAGGATAAATACTAGTAAGGGTTAGGGTGTCTGGCTCTCTTCAAACACGCCCTTCTCACAGCACCATGAAAATGGGCTCAAAGGACAGTCGCCGTTTTATGAATGATTTGACACACCCTCTCCCGTATTACTCGTATGGACTTCCAGGTACACTATGGGACCTACGTCAGACCGCTTCTTGAATATGCCAACCAAGTTGTCTATTCAGGACGCAAGAAGGACGCACCCCTCATTGAGCGTGTCCAACGACCTGCTGCGAAAATGGTTGCCGTTCTTAAATCCGTTGATTATGAAACGCGTCTCGTGGTGCTTGGCCCCCTTCCCCTGGGGTATCGTCGTCTCTGAGTGACCTAATACTCACATTTGATCTATTTGAGGTACTTTTGGCCGCAGATTTTCCCTTGTTGACTCAATTAACACACGGTGGTGACATGGTAGGAAGATTTTCAGGCTCAGAGCGCATACCTTTATTAGGCAGTTATTTTTCTCATTTCGGATAATTGGTGCGTGGAATGACTTCCCCCGACGGTTGTTCACGCTGTGTCGATTACCCAGTTCAATGCACTTTAGGCGCTTTTATGTAGATCCTCGTGCTGGCAAGCTTACTGCCCTGCGCTGAGAAATCAAAGGGCAGCGCTACACCCTTTTCGTTTGTGCCATTCAGGTGAACGGAGGCCGCTGACAAGCACAAACCCGACCCAGGAAGCTCAGGCGCAAGACTCGATACTGTGTATTAAACTGTGAATCTGTGAATGTCTTATCACAACTCAGGATATATACAACTACCACCGGAACTGTCAACCAGCTCTGCTGAGTAAGGGACAGATAGCCGGGTTTTATTGTGGTGGATCATATGCCTTCCATCCTGTCTAAGCTTCTCGGGTCCGGCCGGATTTTCTTGTTGTAGTCGAAGGAATGTGTCTACGGCCCCATATGCTTCGTCAGATGGCAGTAGGTAGCGCTTTTCGGACGCTTGCGATATGCAGTTAACATCCATGATGAAAAACAATACAAGCCGATCCGTGTAAGTCTCTTTAAATGAAAGCCCCATAGGCTCCTCATCACACATGGCGTGCGTGTCGGCTGTCCGGTTCTGTATGCTTTTTTGGAAAGTAAAATGTGTATCCCTATGCATAAATTGTTTGGTGTGTTCAGGGACACGGTGGGTGAACAATACAATATGTAGAGGTTTTCATGGACAGATTGGTGCCACATATGCGGGCGGCCAGGCTCGTGTTCAGCTGCAAGCTTATGTTGTGCAAGTTGCATATTCGTAAATCAGTCAGTCAGTATAGTATAGTCGTAAGTATAATATAACGAACGTGTATTTTAGTCATAGACACGCTACGGACAGCCGACCTGTATTCCACCGTATGGATCACCTAGATAATGATGCAAAGTATGTTTCCTGTTTAACATGTTACTAGCACACAGAATGTAACGAGCAAACGGTATCTTCGAGTGACGCGTAATACCAGAACCTCCGGGAAGGCAAAACAAAGTCGGAGCTGGGTTTCTATACGGTACTATTAACATAAGACATCAATCCACAAAATGTAAAAACCTCGACAGTAGATACTCGTCAACAACAAATGGTCCACTTGGACTACAAAAGTACGAACCAGATGAGCAAACAAGCTCCCACGTGAGACAGTCACACGTGCGTAAGGTCGACCACAAATGGCTAGATGACCTCAAGGCAAAATGAGTGAAGTGGTAAGGATAAACAAACGTCAGTTCATATAGACGCACTACACACAAAACTGGAGCGGGGGTTACAAATAGGGACAAGAAACGTGGGGAATTTCAAATGTCAAAGTTACGGATGATACATGGATAACGCCAAGACCTGCACCGCACGTTCAAATTTTCCCTCCTTACCTCACAGCTTACTGATTGTCAATCACCGTCCTGGGTAGAGCTCCAGCGCGTCGGATCAAGTGCACCTTTTTCAGCGGTGTTGGTCAAAGTCGTTCAACAGAGCGCTTGGACTCATCATGTCATTGCACCCACCAGATACCCTGCAGGCCAACAACCATCCCTCTTGGATTCGGTCATCACCAACGAAAGACACTTCGTCGATCATGTGAAGTTCTTCACTTCACCGGGACATAGTGACCACTGTGAGCTGACATTTGATTTCATCTGCTACTGGGCCAGGAATCCCGA
>SJOL01000719.1:1261931-1308905 GCA_004794785.1 Opisthorchis felineus | reverse complement strand
TAACCGCAAGGCAGCGGTGTTGGGCTGGAAATGCAAGTACATTACCAATTTTACGGAACACGTCGCCACACATGTTCCAACCCCCAACCTGGAGGGCCAGGAGACTGTGTTCGTCAGACCTCTACCCATTGACCAACCTGGTATGAGAGACTCAGTGAGTGTCACGGGACACCCCCCAGTATAGCTCACTGGGTCACTGAGGTGCGCAAACCGCCACACCACGGTAAGGTCCAGTCTCTTCGTGACGGGGGTACTGTTGATAGAGTTGAAAGGTTCCAGGTCGAGATTAGGAGGAAGACAATAGAAGGGCGTAATGAACGCTTAAATTGTCTAATATCGGTAGTACATGAACTGAAAATATA
This sequence comes from Opisthorchis felineus, assembly GCA_004794785.1. Taxonomy (NCBI): domain Eukaryota; kingdom Metazoa; phylum Platyhelminthes; class Trematoda; order Opisthorchiida; family Opisthorchiidae; genus Opisthorchis; species Opisthorchis felineus. The sequence goes on along the minus strand of SJOL01000719.1, from coordinate 1,308,543 downwards.
GAGTGAAAATTACCAGTTAATGATGTGTGAAAGGTATGGTTTACTTAGTCATGACAGGTACCTAGTTAGCATTTTCAAGACTGCGTTGCGGGCCGGTAACCCGGCTGAGCAACTACAGTTTAATTATTGTTGAAAGTGTTCAGCCTAACGATTCAGGCATTTTTTATTTTAGAGATAAGCGAGCCGTTTTTTATCAGTGATTGTGTCGCTCTCAGAAGCCATCTTTTGGCCTGTTGCGCGTATCAGCTGGAACAGTTTACGCATAATCTCAGAGTTCGTTGCTTCCTTATGTTCGCTTTTCAGGCCCAGTAAGCACCCCTATCCACGCGGATGCTCTTCGTCACCTGATCCCTGGTAGTTCGCCTAGTGGTATTGTACTCTCGACCACGAGGAACACTTGTCCAAGCTTTGGGCAATTTTAGATTGTTGATAGAGTTCCAGTGCTTTATCCCAGTCGGTTCAGAGTCGAAGTCAAAGTCGCTCAGTTGTAACACCCTTTCAGTGCCTAGCTGTCATGCCACCCGAAGGAAGTACGATGGCTGAGATACTGCCCAAACCTAGACAGGACCAGTCGAGATGTTGAGGTTGGGTTCGAACCACGGACCTTCGCACCTTAATCACTGAGATATCTCGAGCTCCTCTTGAAGGAGAACACCACTCTTTAAGCAACCAAACACCCTGGCAGAATTTACTACTTGCGGCATTGGCCCATATGCCAATTTGTTGCGGTGTAAGACTTGTGGGTGATGACTCAAGATGCTCAAATGAGCGTCGAAGGAAAGGGTCACGAGTAAGAGCCCAGTTGGTTGCGCTTCCCACAAACGGACAGCCCAGCATCTTGTGGGTTTGTGGACAGCACCTTCCATTAAGAGTCAACATCAAAAGACGTGTTGTCCGAAAGGGATTTCGGTAGGTGGTTCTGGTATGCTTGTTTCACATAAGGTCAAAAAAGTTTCCCAATGGCCAGGCTAGGTGTGTGCATCTTACGCGCCCCTGAAAAGCACAACAAGAAGCAGCGGTGAACACAAGCGCGTGATCCGACTCCGCATGGGGGTTACAGAATAAGCGACAATCAGTTATTGGCCCAGGTCCCCTTTTTTAATGGTGATGTAGTCTATCTGTGTTGGAGGTTGGCTTGCGTGAGGGGGTTCAGTTGTTTCAGAATTTAGTACTGTACAGACGCAGTCTGTGGTCAGCGCATGACTGTAGCAAGCGTCCGCCGTTGTTCTTTCGCTCCTTCTCCATGATTTCAATCCAGGGTGACTAACCGACTGGAGAAGTGCTGGGAAGTGCTGGGTGAAGTGCTCAATCACCTTGATATATATGAATTTGGACAAACTTGCGCTATTGCTACAAGGTTCTTGCCGACCTGAAATATGCAGACGACATTGTTATCATTTTTGAAAGAAAGTGGGAAGCTCGAACATTGCTTGAATAGCTGACCAATGCTATCCAGTCCCTCGGCATATGTTTCACTGTCACAAAGTGCAAAGTCGTGCCTCTAAGAATTCAAGGAGTGGTAATGGAAGTTGTGGAGTGCTATGCGTATATCGAAAGTTGCACTATCACCTTGGATGTTTATGGTAGACTAATCGTAAGTCCCTTCTGTTCCCCATTTCTTCTTACCGCAGTGAAGCGACAGTGTTCTCATCTGGGGTTATGGTGATGATGATGATGGTGGTGGTGGTGGTGATATGCTATTGCAACCCTCGTCACTCTGAACATACTGGGATGGTGTTGCCGTCTCATGGCACTGTAGCCAAGAGATGTTGGACGGACGTACGCAGATGCGATTGGCACTTCTCTGTGGCCGTCAGTACATGAACTGGTATTTTCCCAGTAGTCCCAAATTACGTTCGGGGACGGATCCAATGGTATCGGTCGTTAAGTACTAACTATCGGGCGTTAACTACTCACGTCCACTCCCTCGCTCCCCAAGCAACCAAACCACCTTTTTTTCTATTATGAACGGGTGCATTGGTAGTAAATATGTTTCCATCAGAATGAATAGGCCACATTATCCTTGGGAGCTGTTTATCTTGATGGTACTACGTTTCTTGCACTAGAATGGATTTTGGTACTGGGGAAGTACCTCATCTGAAACACATGGGATCAGCTCTGTACTTTTCTGGCAAGTGGGGTGTGGTTGGAACGTTTGTAAATAGCTAGTTAATGAAGTGACCAGTCCTGGGTACGTTTTGGAGCATTTGCGCATCGTCCATGGCCAAATCTCGTTTTGGGAGAAATTTCCTCAAGCAAGAGAATGGGTGGGTCCAGCAGATATGCCTGCTAAATAAGAGCTATTGTGATGCCTATCAAGCTGGACGAAGTGTTTTCTGGAGGATTCGTGTAAGTGACTTATTAGGTTCATTTCGGTTCTTTATTGTGATCCGGTGTAAATGATGTGCAATACTCATTCTCTTGCGGTTTTTAGCATCGGTTTGATGCTTACTATGCGTTCTTTGCTTCATTGCAGACTCTTATTTGTACTGGAAATGAGACAAGCTGCGAGTCCTTTGCATCAAACAATACAGTCGAACTACATCAAATCTACTACCACCGGATGTACCGATTCGAGTTCGTTTAGCGTATGGTTCCCTTTTCGTAGTGATAGAGACACCTGAAATTTCTGTGCATCTTTTGACGTGAAGCATTAGTGTTTTACGTAAATGCAGCTCACATGATGTGAAAAAAATGAAACTTGTCAGTTTTACAGGAGCAATTTAGAGAGATTCAAATTTTGCCGCTTCACAATAGGACCGCTTGCAGTCGATCGTTGAAGCATGTTTTCAGGGCTATTTTGTCATAAAAGGCCACTTCGCGGTGAGTTCATTGCTTTTTGGTCCATTCCGGCGTCTCTCCTGAGGGAAAAAAATGTCCATGGAGTTTTAGCGCTCTTTAGTGAATACGATGGTGAACATTTTGAGAACATTAAGCCTTACAACCACTGGCTGTCGTGTTACACTGTCCAAGTATCTGCCCATGTCTATTCAGCAGTGGTTATATATTATTAGAAAGCGTTCCACGTAGAATTCTGCCGTTCGTCCGCCTTCTTAAGACAATAGTTTGCACTCCCCACCACAACTGGAGGCTTTTTAGATCCTAAATGAACCAATTTCTAGTGGACACCCATCATCGCCCACTGGATCTTTTCTTAAGTTACACCAGAGTGACATGGATCCGTTGAATGTACTTTGTGAAGTTAAACACTTTTCAATTTGATTTTGTGCAATATGGTAGGTTTCACCTTGATATGTTGAGAGACAGCATCGTGTCTCATTTGGGCTTTTATTCAAGATATCGAAGTATTTTTCCTTGTTACAATACTACGTCTGCGGGTGATGGAGTCCTCGACAGAGCACTATCGACATCTCCTTTATGGGGTTCATCAGGTGACGGCGACCCGCAAATTTCTCCTACTTTCATTTTGTATCTGATCATCAAACTGGTTGAATTTAAGCACTCATTTGTGAGTTGAGGCCAAAGTGAGACTCAAATGAGTCCCGTTCGGGACGTTCTTCAACCGTATGTGCCTCACAGAAACCACCTCGTGTTTCAGCCGGCTCGATAGTCAAGGTACCGAAATACATTCCCTCCACACCATTAATGAGGTTGATGACTACTCCAGATATGTGTAGTTTGGTGTTCAGGTAAGAAATGAGGTTGATGGAGCTTCGGGGACTAGACCTGCTTGACGAGTTCCAGCAATGATGAAATCGGTAATGGGCTATCCTGAGTTTTTCTCACCGCGGAAACCCATTCTCTTCCGCTGATTTATTTATTCGATTTCTCTCTGCCTGGCATATACGTCGGATTTTATGAGAGTCAAATAGGGATCTTGTTGATTAAGAAAGCAGGACCTGATCACTCCGTAGATTGTCGCTTTAGGACGGGTGACATCTGGCTGCCTTCTGATTCCATTCTCAGCCACTGAGGCATTTAGAGCCTCACATTCTATTCTTTACACAGTAAGCGCTGCTTCGGGCCCCGATTACTCAGTGGGCCGTTGAGGAACAGTATGCACAAACGATGTGCTGGGCTAGTAGAAAAAATAGAAAATTTCCCGCTTTTTCGTTCTTGGGAATTCCTTGGACGTTTTCCCACCCTTGTACCTGTAAAACGCTATATTTTACTCTTTCATGTCAAATTACGTCTATATTCGGGACTGGTAAACCTTTATCTCTGTGCACCGTGTTTTCCGTCGGGTGATGTGCAAAATGTTCACCGTATTTCTCATTTACCACCCTGACTACAGCTAAAGTTCGGGACGGCGTACGTGAATTGGTAAACCGACTGTTGAGCTGTAAACATACACCCAACGGTTATCCTGCCGTTGTTGTTGATCAGCCGTGTTTACTTGAAAGAAAACTGAATGCTTTATTAGATCGTGGCATTGGTGCATTTCAGGTATGTCAAAACTGAAACTTCATTTTCCGTCACCCCCACCAGGTTGTAAGTGACTTCGACCACACGCTTTCGAAATTCCGCCACAATAATATCTCTGTTCCGATAACACACGGTACGTTAAGCAGAGTCCTGTCCGAAGCGCGCATTCCCTATTTGGATATGCTCATGCTATTCATGTACTACTTTCATTCCTGCACCAGGTGTTTTTTACGCGTCTTCCAATTTACCCCCCACCATCAAACAACGGGTGAGCTTGTTCCCTACCTCTCATTGGACCTTAATAGTGGGAAGACACGTTGGAGTTCTACCTTCCTATTGAACGCGATCTAAATATGCCAGACGTGAAGAAGGCACCACATATGGTGGAATTTTGGAATAAGGCTCATGATCTACTGGTCCAGGCCAATTTGCACCAATCTTTGATGAAGACCATGATGCAGCACTCTAGAATCGTTCTCAGGTTGGTGTTTAGTCCACTCTGTACGTGGCGTTTTGTTGTTCCTATTTGGAAACAAGTCGTTTTTCGCATTTATTACACTATCGGCAATTGATTTTTCATATGAGAGCTCGAGATAGCTCAGTGGTTAAGGCGCGAACTTACTGAACGGAAGCTCCGTGGTCCGAACCCAACCTCGGCATCTCGACTGCTCCTGTCTAGACTCGGGTTTCTTTCGGGCTGCATGGCAGCTAGGCACCGAAAGGTAGTAACAGCTGCACAATTATTATTGATCATTCTTTTCTCTCATGTGAGTGACAATTTCAATGGTAAACCTTGGAGGTTTAGCGTAGGTGGGTGATAAACGGACCGTTTGTTTTCAGCTTCATTCGAGTTCGCAGTCATCCCCAGAAGTGAGGATCTCGCATATTCTGATACTAGTCCTTTTACGAGGATGTAGACTTTCAAATAAGATTATGACTGATGAGGGGTGATATTACGACCTATTCGAGGGCGAGTGACCTCTCATCGCTAGGTTCATTTATGCGCTAATTATGCTTTTGGGTTTTCAGACGGTTCCCCCCTTTCTATCGCACACTTTGCTTCCGAACACACTAAATCACCGTCCACCAAAAATCGCTCCTTTCCGTCCCGTAGCCTTGCTAACGAAGGGACTCCTAAAGGACAAGCCGTCACATGGCTGAAAGGGGGGTACCCGTACCAATCCCGTCAGAGTTTTCTTTTGGAAATATCCTATCCTACTATCCTACTTATCCTTCGCATTGGCGACAGATATTTAAGGAACATTCCGACGGGATTGGTACCGATACCCTCCTTCAGTGGCATCTACTGTGCTGCATAGAGATTGGATGAGCATATTCATGTTGTTCGGGCCGGACGAGGAAACTCTCACTGTCAGCCAATCTGTTTGTTCCCAGCACGGGTATTGCCCGTGGGATCACTGGCCCAGGTGATATCACTAGCTCCGGGTCCATTTTTGTGCCTTTTCCCCTCTTACTGGCATGGTCGCAAAAATTTAGTATGTGTTGACGGAAGAAGTGAATCCAGAAGGCAATTTGTTGGACAAAATAACAACACTGAAGATAACTTAGTATAAATATTGCGTCAAATACAAACTTATGTCAACGACTGTTCACCGTGGCTTTTCTGTTATTTGTTGCTGTAAGTTCGTCCTATCGGTTACGACAAATATTGGGCGATGAGAAATACGAACCCCGAATGCACGTTAACTAATTTAAGCTCCCGCTCTTCTCTGGTGACTAACCCACTTTCTCCTCTTGTAATCTCCTTCTTTTCTGGCGCTCTTGGTGTGCCCCTTCTGGTGCTATTTCTACTTCTGTAAGTGACTCCTCAACCAAAGTTTCCAACCGACTGAAGTAGATCACCAAGTTCCATTAATCCAGGTACGACAATTTGAGTCGTAGACTTCCAGTTCAAATATGTATGCCTACCAGTCGTTCATATTCTGTCCCCTAAAGGCCTTAGTCAAGTATTTTCTCGGAGAGTCCATTGTCTGCACTTGGCCATTTCCTTTCGAGTGACATGGTGTCGGGCGTGTTTTGTTTACTTCCAAGTTTCGAAACAATTCCTACAAGGTTACATTCTCAAAACTGGTTCCACGATTAGAGTGTAATTGTTCATGAACATCTGAGTGGCACCCGTGTTGATCACCCAGTGTGTCGGCATTATCTTGACGCCCGTAAGTCTTAATGGAGTCGCCTCACCTTACCTCTTAAAGTGATCCATGACCAATAAAATACAGCTCGGGCAGGGGCCTAATGATGTCCACGCCTACGACCGCATTCGAGTAGTCTGTCTTGGTGGACGCCGTTTGCCTGGGTGTGGTCTTTAAAACAAAATTCGCAGGAGTAACAAAACAAATCCACGTTCCGCTGGTGATGGGTCCACCGGAATCTCAACCTGGCTGATAGCTCGAAGCCACAGTTTCCCAGCTCATGATGTAGGTTACTCAGAATCCTCTAGCAGTTCGTGAAGCACGACAAGTCGAGCTATATCCGTTGGTCCATAGTGGAGAGATGGAACATCTTCTTGGACTATCAGTTAGCCCCATAACGACCGTACACAACTTGCTTCATCGCCTTTTCCAGCCATTTCTCTACTCATAAGTTTCCCTCCTAACGACATCCGGTGATTTATCAGGATATTCGAGGATCCATCGCTCGAGCCTGCTGTCAACACTGCGACTCCGCAAATCGTATATTAACTGTTACTACCTACTGAGTAGTGCAGATTTACAAGTTACCATGGCTAGGGGATGATCTCGATAAGGTACCGGTGTCCTGGTGTTGTCTACCAAGGTGACGCTGACATTCGGAGTCGCATTCGTGCGAGGCGGCTCAGTGGTTAGAGCACGAATTTACTGTCCGGAAGGTCCGTGGTTCGAACCCAACCGCTGCCTCTCGACTTCCTCTGTCTAGGCTTGGACAACCTGGCAGTATCCCAACCCTCATGCTTCCTTCTGGTGGCATGGCAGTTAGGCACCGAAAGGGTGCTACAACTGAACGAATTATAAAAATTACTAATTAAATGTATCCTGGCAACGTGCTATCTTCTCTCCCGGGTTCTTGAAATTCTGCAACAGTGCGGCTTTTTGGTCCGTCCACACAGTAAAATGTCTTCTTAACAGGAAGACGGAAGATCGTTTTCCTCTTTTATGAGCGGGACGATAGTAACAGTATCCCCGTACAGTAGATGTTTTCCCGAGGTCTAAATGGTTTCCAACATTATGATGAATTGTGTTGCCGGCGACGGGCCATCGTCTTTGAATAACACAGCTGAGAGTTTGTCCTCTCTTGGCTCCTTTCGGGGTAACCTTTCGTGATAACCTGATGAACCCTTGCTGGATCCGTGTTTACAAACTTCTGTGTACTTACGGGGAACGAGTGTAGTGGCAAATAAGTGGGCTCAGTTGGATTGTCTGAGGTGTTCTGCGTAAAGTTCATTAAGCTTTGTGATTCACCATCAAGTGATGCCTGGTTTGCGGTCATTGGTTTCCGTCCTGATGTTCTGGTTAACTGGAATATTTTCCGAAAATTCCTAATTCCCATATTCGATGCACGTCCAGATCACTATTGTTCACAGTGTTGTTCCATAGAAGCGGCTTGTTGTACTTTAATTTGTACTTTGATTGTATTCATGACTGGTACTCAGTAAATTTGGAGATTGAGCAGATATTACCTTGTAAGCGCGCTAAAGACGTTCACCTGTAGCACCCTTTCGGTGCCTAACTGCCATGCCACCAGAAGGAAGCACGAGGGCTGGGACACTGCCAGGTTACCCGAGCCTAGACAGGGGAAGTCGGGAGGCAGAGGTCGGGTTCGAACCACGGACCTTCCGGTCAGTAAATCCGCGCTCTAACCATTGAGCCATTGAGCCCCCAAGCGCACTGAGTAACCACATGAGGGGACACTTGTAGAGTGCAGTCCATCTCGGATTTTCGACTGGTGATCTGTAATATCCGCTGTTTCGAGCGTAGAGTCCACTTGTGGTTAAGTCAAAGCAAACCTTCTTGTGTAAGATCAAGGGAACTGCTATAGCGGTTAGTGATTCTCGCGTAGACTGGGGCGTCGTCAGAGCCCAAGCGGGTGTCCCAATACGACTTGCAGTCCTAAATGCATCCTCTCTACCTGAAGCTGATTGCGGCTTGTATTTGGGGTCGGTGTTGGTTACGACGCGAAGGACACCAAGCAACGTCTTGATGGAAACCGTGTTCACTGTTATTGGACAGGAGCCTGTTCATTGTCTGCACGTAGCTACAGTAAGCGTTCCCTTGTGGGAACCGTAATGGACAAGTAGTAGATAGGAACAATCATACACATTAAAACCATCTTTGGTCATTTGTATCAGTTCCCATTACCAATACCATATAGTGGCTTGCCTCTTGACTTCCGCGACCACAGTTGTGGTTTACTGTGACCCAACATCCCCCTAATGCAGGTACATAGTTACATTCTTCGGTGGATACTCTCACTTGCACACGAATTGTTTTGTCAGGAAACTCGGGGACTGTGCCTACCTGATGAACCCCGAGAAGGGCGAAACCGGTCGTGGGCTGTCGAAGAATTTTCAGTAACCTTATGAGTAGTGTATTACGTCTGAGCATTTGTTATCACTGTGGCGACTAAGACCGAAGGACAACATAGACAACTGATTGACAGAAATAAAGCCCCAGCTGATTGAGCAGGGAGTGGTCTAGTGATCTGATGAGCGCGTAGGTCTGACGGCATGTTACATGACCAAAAGATGCTCAAAGTTCGTAGGGATCACTGTTGACTGCATAGTGACAAGCCACACTGCGACCGCTTCAGCTATTGTCAAGCGGCCACTTTGGGTCAATACTGTCGGCCTGCTAGACACCTTGTAAGTGACTTGAAACGACTCGCTTGTCATTCGCGATTGTCAGTCACGTGTTACGCGATCAAACTTTTGACCCTGTCGTGTGCCCAACATAAGCTGCTTTACAATGACAAAGAAGCGCTTAGGGTATGGAAATCCGGTAGTGATTACGTAGTAAACCATAGTCTCAGGGTTGGTGCTGAAGTTCCTTGCAAAAAATGGAGGATACAACCCACTCATGCTTCTGAACTGAACATGATATGAGATTTCACCCAAATGGAAGAAGTTTGGAACCGATTGAGAAGTTGTCGTTTCAAAAGGGCTTGATAAACAATCTGTATTTTTTTAACTGGGCAACGTTTCTTTTTGACACACGAGCTGCATCAGGTCACCAAGTTGGTCAGGTTGTTGGCAAAGTCATGTCAATTTTTAATGTAAGTACAAGATTTTCCGGTGAGGGGTTTTAGAATACCTGCCATGAATCTGGCCAGATCACGGGTTGGGGAACCGATTCCGTCTACTATCGGTTTCACCGGGACATGTGGTTTATGAATTTTCGGTATGCCGTAAAGCCGTGGTTGGATTGCACTCTCGGGATACAATTGATACCAGTTACCTTCTCTACGTGGTTTATCACGGACCGCAAATACCTGCCAACTTCGACTTTACCCCTGTTCATTATGAACGTAATATTCCCACTATTGATCTGCCGGTACGGACTCTCAGCAAGGTGTTGCTTGACCAAAAAAGTAGCGAGTGTCACCGTGGAACCAGATGACATTCTTGTGAGTTTCGATGTCAATCCGTTATATACAAATGTGCCAAAAAGGGACTCTTTAGAAATGGTCAAGCGACTGCTACTAACAGACACCACCCTTTCAGAACGGACTCAGTCTATGGTAGATGAAATGGTGGAAGGGACAAAGGCATGCCTGAATCTCAACCACTTCGTTTTTGGCTCAGTGTTTTACACTCAAGACCAAAGTCCAGCAATGGGATCTCCAATATTCCCGGCTTTGGCAAATGTATTTATGGAAGATTGTGAACAGAAAGCTTTAGCCGGATTCCCATACCCACCCAAGATATTGCGGCGTTAGGTAGATGACACTTTCGTCGTGATGAAACGGGACAAGGTCAGTGAGTTTTGCAACTGTCTGAATGACCTGAATCCACGCATCAAATTTAGTATGGAGATATAGTCAACTTTGGGTACACTGGCCTTCTTAGAGTGCATGACACATAAGGTCGGGGAAAACTAAAGACCACCGTTTATGAGAAGCCAACTGACACTGGGACAATTTTGAACTACTCATCTGCCCATCCGAAGTCGGTATTCGGTAGTATTGCCTCACCAATGTTTGGCCGTGTAAGGGCCCTGTGCACAAAAGAGGTGGATCAGACAGCGGCTGAGGTTGAAGTAAAGAACAAACTTCGAGGTAGTGGATATCCAGCCAGTTTGACCAGGCGTCAATTACGAAAGGTGTTGGTACCGGTGGCGAAACCCAACAGGGAATGGATTGGGACTGCTGTTATTCCATACAAACCAGGGACATCGGAGATCATTCGAAGGATTCTAAACACGGCTAACATAAGAGTAGCCTTCCAGAGGGGAAGCACTTTGCGCTCTGCACCGGTACAGTTGAAGGATGGCCTCTCGGCAAACAGAAGCAGGGACTGTGTCTACAAAATTAAGTGTAACGACTGCACTAAGGTCTATAAAGGACAGACGGCCAGGGAACTCCACACCAGAATCGGAGAGCAAAGGAGAGAAATAAACAGGCTTCCGAGAAACGCAGCTGAATATCGAGCGTTACTGAAAGACTCAGTGGTGGCGGAACACGCACTGGACGCGGGACACAAAGTAGATTTAGCAAATTTGAAGTTTTGAGGCGTAGACTCCGGTTCACGCCATAGAGACTGATGGTCGAGGCGGTGGAAATCTCCAAGCCTCCCACTGTAAACAGGATAGAAGGGGTAGAGCTTGCAAGCATGTGCAGAACGGTTTTAAATAAGTCGAGCTAAAACGTGGTGGTGTGTGGTTATCAGAAGTAGATTAGATTTGAAGTGCACTTAATCTCACCCACCTACCCCCACAAGTAAATTGTCGTAGCACTCACAAGCCTACACAGACCAACCAAATCTACCAATGGCACCTAAGGTGAATCATCAGTTGGAGCACCTTGAAGCGGAAGATTAAGGAACTGAACCCGATCACACAATTTGAAATTCCTCCAACCCGTCAACTGTAAGATCTAGGCAACCACGCTAACCGACAAGACCCTTCAACCGACACTCAGCACTGATCTAGTGTGCTAATCTGAAGAGGTCTTACTGATTGGTTCTCTGTCTGCCTTAAAACCTGGCCAACTTGTTGGCCTGCTCACTTGGCCTGATGAAGCTCTTGTGTCAAAAGCGTAACGTTGCCCAGGTAAAAAAAATCTGAAATTGTTAATCGGACCGGAAAGTCTATTTTGCCCCCGATGAACACTGGTTTTCTCCGAAGGCCCGCGTCATTCTCTTTCAGTTGCATTCGCATCCCTAGTTTTCTCATCCAGTATAATTATCCAAACGACCTGATCGTTTCTGCCGGTTGCTGTTCCAAAGCATATTTTACCCCACAAAGGGGTTGAGCAAAACTCGTTAATTGATCTCAAGGACGCTTCTCACCTTGACTTGTCCTGAAATGTGACGATGGTGTAGAATGCCAGGGCATGCTCACTTACCTGACATCTTTCAGTGTCAGCGACTTTTCCGTTTAAAAAACGGGCACCGTGGGGTGCGTGGGAGTAAGCCTATCCCTAAATTCCGACTGCTGTCTTCTCATTTAAGATGTCCTCCCCAAGGTCCAACGACTAGGCTTCTATCCTTCACAGTGAGCTTATCGTCTGCTCCACTGAAGTTTATAACCGCATACGTTCTATCAGATAAACAACACGATCAAGTTAAGTCAAGGAAGCATCAGTTTGTTAGTCAATCGTTTTCAGGGTAGTTATTTTTTTCACCTTCCACTCCAGGGAACATGTACACACGTTTCTTCACTTACTACGGGAACACAGAGTGCCTGTGCTGGTCTTCTCGGCTGGGGTTGGTGATATTATTGAAACCGTACTGGAGCAAGAGGACCTTTGTTCAGACAATCTTCGAGTCCTTTCAAACTTTATGGATTTCGATTCCGAGGTGGGTGAATCTATGCACACAATGCCAACCCCGTTTTGACGCTTTCATGATAGCGTGACTTTGCGCCATCTAACATTCCAAACCGTCCCGTCACCTTACTCCTAATAGTATATTTCCACACACACAAGCAGCTTCGGTTGAAGAATCGAAGATATGTCCGTATTCGTCACCGTTTTTTCTAACCAGAGGCGTGAATTGAGTTCATTTGATACACGCGGCCTTTTGATGTGTTGAAAGGTTCACGAGTAATCCCCAATGCATTTATTAGCACGTGATTTTGTCCATAAGGTAGGTTTAGATTTACTTTAAGGCTACGTGCGTAGCGTTCAAAATGACTCGCATTTTGTGTTGTAACTGCAGCTTCGTGATTGTCTCTATATTCGCATTTTGTTTGCTCCAGTATCTGAGCTTGCGGCTTCCACCAGCGGTATATAAAATCAGTAGTCTTTAATCGTTTATGGCACAGAGCTCAACACCCCTGAAGAACTTATTTTCACAAAGACATTTATAGTCTGGAAAGTAAACAGGTGTGAACTATGAAGTACAACGCCTTGAACAGGCTTTTGTTACGGTGCGTTTAATCATTTTTTTTTACCTCCCTAGGGCATTCTGACGGGTTTTCGGAGTCCACTTGTGCATATGTTGAACAAAACCATACGCGACTTACCGGAGTTACAGAAACTATGCTGTTTTCCTGATCCATCTACATTGTTACTACTGGGTGACTCGGTTGCAGATACAAGAATGGTTGATGAACAACATGTGCCGTCCGAAGTTACCCTGAAGATCGGTTTTCTCAACGAACCCGTACGTGGTCGTTTGGTGTCAATCTTTTTTTAGTAACCTTGGCTCCACCTAGGTGTTGAATTTTTGCCAACTTTTCTTTCCCCCGATCAGTTCTCAGGGGAGGCTGTAGAGGAACAGTGGAGTGTACTGGGGTGTATTCATTCATCCATAGGGGTGTATTAATTATTGTGGTTATTTCTGATCGGTTTTTAGAATACCGCTTCACGTTGTCCTACGCACACCATCCTGATGAATTTTAGTTGCCTAGTTATACAAGCCACTATCACGTACTTGCTCGCTTACACAAACATGAATGACTTAACCTGTTCGCTGACAGTGCCTGGTACTTTCGTGTGCTACGCAGCGTTTTAGTGTATACGCAATCTTCTACCCCAACCGAGGTAGACTTGCTTAGTGAGCTCGTTGATCTAGGACATACCTTGATCTCACGGGTACGAATATGCTGGAATCTAGGCGACGAAAGTTGATCAATCCTGTGGTGTGTTGACAACACATTAGCTTTTGGATTACGGCATTGACCTTTTCCAATACAGCTCGAGGTAGCTCAGTGGTTAAGGTGCGAATTTACTGGCTGGAGGGTCTGTGATTCGAGCCCAACCTCAGTGTGTCGACCGCTCCTGTCTAGGCTTGGGCAACCTGGCGGTATTTCATCGTTCATGCTTCTTTTTGGGTGGCATGGTACCGAAAGGATGTTACAACTGAAAGATTACTTTTTTATTAAACCACCTATCGCGTCAGCTATTATTTGTTTGTATACAGCAATACTCTTCAGAGGGAGCACTACAGACCAGGGATGTGTGGAGTTTTTTAGGCGTAATCGCACGCTAATTTACGCCTCAGGAGTAGCGCCGTTCCGTGTAATTCAGAGCAGTGGCCTCCCACAAGAACGGCACTCTCTTGATGGACGCTACTCTGTAGCATGGTGCATGTATAATGCGGTGTGTTTTGCCTTGACTGTCTTGGTTTCACTGTCCACACAATGGATAAAAACAAGGTGGAAGATGAGCTTTAGAATCTGGAGATTGCCGCTGCAGATCCTGTGTGCTCCTACACGATTCGGTGATTGTATACCATTAAGAAAATACACTCACTTCCTCTTCTGGCGAGGGTTCGGACAGAAGGGCCACAGCGAGTAGCTTCTGGTCCGACCAAACAGAATGCGATTCAGATAGAAAATACCTTCGCGAGCTGCATTTACCGTTTGAGAGCCTTCGCGGAGTAATCGTGGTCGGGTTTCGGTCATGGTTACACTGTTCTCGATCTAAAAACACCACTAAAGCCTATTGGCATTTTGACAAAACGGTACTTTTGACAAGGTAGCTTGTGTGGTTTCTACGTTGGATTACCTGTCTTCTGGCTTGTTTCTCGTCACGCTTCTCCATCTCATGGGTTCTTACAAGGTAATGTTTCGCCGCTGACCGCAGTATTTTTGACCAGAAGACATGTTAACCGGAATGATTGTTAGAAACGACCGAAGTAGTATCGTAGAGAGCCAAGCGTTTCCTTTTCACACGTATTATCCTCATTTTCTAGGTCAGTGAGCTCTCCTTATCGTTGACTTGCCCAGTACATTAGTAGATCGGCGGCGACAGGCTTGAATATCATCTACCGCTGAAAATTAACCATGTTCTCCCTAATAGGAATTACTTTGACTAGAACCATACTCAGTACAGTATATGCGTTTTTTGTTTCTGATGCACTGTTTCAGCTGGCGTTTTGGGTTTCTGGATCATTGTGCAATAATGAAAAAGCAATAATGGTTTAGCTGTAACACTCTTCGGGTGCCTAGCTGTCATGCTCCCCAAAGGAAGCACGAGGGCTGTGATTCTGTAAGGTTGCCCAACCCCAGACAGGAGCCGTTGAGATGTGGAGGTTGGATTCCAACTGTGCATCTTCCGACCTGTAAGTTGGCGTCTTAACCACTGAGCTTTCATGTCAATAAACCTGTGTACTTGGGGCTCTCATTAAGGAAAGAACCCGGGATTGGCGATTCCCCCCACACCCGTATTTTTCTCACCAAAAATGTTGGGAAACTCTCTCAGCGTGTCAGCTTTCTACAGTCGTCAATCTCCTACTCACTAGTATCCAGACAGTAAGTAGTACATTTAATTTAAGTAATTTTTCTTACCCATTTTTCGCTCATAGGGTGACGAATCGTTGGCACTATATAAGTCCATTTACGATGTTGTGCTGATTGATGACGAAACCTTTCGGGTACCGTTGATGATTTTGGAACTTCTGCTTTGCGCACCCAACCCGGAGGAAGCTAAGGACAACAAACCCACAAGCTGAATATTTTCTGCCAATCACTGATGGGATTTGCTTTACTTTATAAAATTGCCATGTACTAGTCACCTATGGAGTTTATTACTTTTTCCTCATCACAGACTCTATTTGATGGCTATGACCAGATCAAACCTTGTGGTCAGACAGTTGTCTGATTCAACGGTTCCAACCCCTTCTTTTCGTGCCTTTTTTATTCTTCGATATGATGATTTCCAAGCGACTGGACAATTGCCTCATGATTTTTCTCTTGAATTTGTATTCCAGTCTCCTTGTTTCGTATGCTGATGTTCTGAAAACAGGCCTAATATAAAATCTTCCAACAGTCAGCCGTCCTGTCGGTCCTGAGTGAAAGCCACGTTATTCCCCCTGGTGTAAAGCCAGTAAAGTGGTTTCCCTAAGCGAATGGACTTTTCAGGTTTGAATAATTGGCGGCGTTGCCTCCAGCCAAAGGAGGATTGGTTGGAAACGACAACATTCTGAGGGTTTAGCAAGTGACCTGTATCATCATGGTCTGGTAGTCTACGCATACACAACTGTGACTTTCGCGCGTAACAGTAATCGGAGCTGAACTTCCAGCCTTCAGCAGTTTTACGCTTGGTGAATCATACTGCTCAAACTGTTGTTGCAAGCAAAGCCTGACGCTCGCGATCGAGGTAAAGGGTTGTTGGATTGTAAGCACTTGCCCATGTCTGAGCCAATGACTCGACCGATCAGTCAGTGGTAATTGAAGTCCAACTGATGACTGCAAGTTTTCGGGTACGGTTACTCCTCCGTATTCATGAGGTTAGCTGGTTGTTTCGGGGGCGAGATGGCTCAGTGGTTAGAGCGCGAATTTATTGACCGGGAGGTCCGTGGTTCGAACCCGACCTCTACCTCTCGACTTCCCCTGTCTAGGCTTGGGCAACCTGGCAATATCCCAGCCCTCGTGCTTTCTTCGGGTGGTATGGCAGTTAGGCACCGAAAGGGTGCTACGGCTGAGTGATTTTTTGACTGGTTGTTTCGAATAGAGATGAATCTGCTGTGCACCTCCATCCGAACTGAGAGAAGCTTTTAAATTTTATTGCGTAACCGTATGTCATTGCATACCGGGGGGCTAGGAGTGAATACCAAATTTGTTTCACCTTATGAATCCTGACGGTGTTCGACCCCACAATACTGAAATTTGAACACGGTAATTTTAAGCTAGGAGTAACTTGTCGGCAGTACATAGTACATCGAAAGTCGTCTTTGGTTATGTAGCTACCACCTCGTTGTACAAAGGTTCCTGAAGAACCCACTGGATTATAGGAGACTGGAAAGCAACCGAGTAACACAGATGACTCATAATAACTGGTTTGAGTGGAAGAACACTGAATTCTTGGACCACAGAAATAAAACGTCTTCGGTAGTGGTTTTCCACTTTCAGCCTGCTCTAGCATCGTTAATTGCGGGGAAGTGTCATGTGCATTTCACGAATTGATTGAAAAATTATACCACTGTCGTACTACGATAGTATTTTTTAAAATACTACTCAGCCTGTGACACCTTGAGGTTGATTGTCACTTGCTCATCTCTAGACCCCTACGGTGAGGATGACCCCATTTTACGTAAATCTTCGCTTTTAGCGGCCTACGGGCCACTCCTCAACAGCATCAGTGCAAATATTGGCACTACCAACCGACGTATATTAGGCGAAGGTCGACCATGCATGCGGACTCTCACTCACAACGCACTGGTAATGTCACCTAGCCTGGTGGTGTAATGTTTTCAACTAGACTGCGCAGCTCAGGGAACAAACCACTTTCTTCTGTGCTGCAAATTCATCTAGCGTCCTCAGGCGGACAGTCCTGACCCGGACTAATGGACAGAGAAGACGGGCCAATAATCTTAACAGGGTATCGGTAGCTAGCTACAATATCCTTTTACAAGTATAACACTCTCAAAAATAAATTGACAAAGACAACATCCTGAATGCCATCCTAAGTGACAGGACCGTTTGGAAACGTTTGCCAACATTGGAACACAAAATCATTTGTCATGAAGGGGTTTGAGAGAGAGAGAGGGTTTTGAGAGAAATACCAGTAACCAGTAACAGAATCACTGGCGAAGCAAGTATGAGAAAACGAATAAAACCAGGAGAAGCCACAAGAACGTGTCTGTTTCGAAACGGTTCAATTTCGATTTGTTCCTCGGTCCCACTCTGAAGGAAAAAAGCACTCCCAGTAGGTCTCTTGTAACTACTAATGATACTTTGGACTTCCAACAGACCATTACTGGTTTGAGCCGTCATCGTCAGCTGTAAACGGCTTGCAGACTCTACGGTAGTTCCACCAGCGACGGTTTAGTTCACCGATATTGGAGTAAGCAGACTTACGCGTTGAGGGAAGCTATGCATCAGATACGATAGTTTGGGTGCGTGACTGAACCATGTCTGTCAGTATCCATAATTGTTGTAGCTAACTGCTGTCCCCACTTTAGACCCTTATTGTCGGAAAAAGAGTCGCCACCAAAGAACACAAAAGCCTTATTGCGAACAAGCGAGTGGGGAAGTTACAAGGGGCCTCGCGGTATTAAAAGCGCACTTTTGACATTGATCGGCGTTTGGTGAACACCCATCATCATCGACCGTGCTTCTGTGGGATGCCTAAACACTCATCATCGTCGGCCGTGCTTGTGGCATGCCTGAACACTTGTCAGTCGTTGCTGATTTGATTGATTGCTTGAGCGTTCTATCGGAAGGTGGGTTTTCTGGCCTGGATTCTTGATAGCTTCCCTACTTCGATTTTGGTGGGTAGGTTTCGAGAATTCTGGGACTACTTTCAGGAATCTGATCATCCTGACAGTAATCATGTCTCGGGACCCCATCCGGGGAGACGAACGCAACTGGTCATGGATTTGATACCTCGGCATCAGGTTATTACCTGACAAACCGTGAACCGTTCCCTTTTCTGCGCCTGGTTTCAGACCTGATCGCGATTTTTTATTCCTTCTATCTAACTTCTTTGTTTAACGATCCTATTTTTACTACGAACGACATTTTCGTCCTCACATCGCCCTTGTACGCGTCGCTGTCAGGTATATTCTCGAACTGCTCCCAGATTTCTTTTACTAACGCAAAGTTTGCTGTCTCAGAGCTCGGTCAGCCTCAGCGGCACAAGCTTGGATGCGTTGATCCTCGTCCAGTACATGACTGCCAAAAGGCGAAATTGAGGATCTGTACGTAGGGACAAGCGACAAACGCCGGAAGATGATTTCACAAGCATTCGACCTATTTCCGTCAGACTGGAGTTGATACGGTTGACAAACTAAGCAAACATAATAGTGTACTAGATGGTCTCTTCCATGAGGTGTTTTTCCAAAGGATATCACCATTGGCAGAGTACTATCCTTCAGCTGAGATTTCATTCTGCAATTTAAGCTAACCTATGTCTATTGGGAACCGTCAGCAGTGCAACTCTTACTAATCTTTTGGGAGTTTCGATTGCGCAACACTTCGGGCGGTTGGCTAATCATCAATGGCACCAACTCACATTCAGGCCATAGCGCCACCATCCTTCAGTTACCCTATCAAGTTCCGCGATCCGGTGTTGATTTTCCCTAGTACTGCCACTTGAAGGTGTGCCGTCAAGAAGGGTTCGGTTTACTAGCCATGGTAAAAAAGCCGGTTGTTGAGCGCGTGCTGGTTTGTAAGAAGAAAATATGGTTTGATTTCTCCGGGAGCCAACTGATGAGCACGCATTTGGACGTGGCATGTGTCACACTGAGTGCTCCAATCCGTCACTGTTGTTGGATCTACGCACTTTTTCGTCTCGGATACGTCAGAGTGATAATTTCTGGTCACGGTGAATCACTGTCTGATCAACGTCCACAAGCTTTATAGTGTCGTACGCCGGTAATACCGTCGCAGTCTATTTGAGTTGGGCAGAATGAGACTGGCATAGTGACGTTTATGTTAGCCAATGTCCAGTTTACTGATCACAGCTTCCTCATCGTCTCCCTGAGGACCTCACGCAATATAGAGTGCTATTTAATTCTTATTCTGGACGATACTGCGGCGATTAATACGACTTAAACAATCCAGAGTAGGATTCCCCTACAAAGGAGATGTGTAGGGTCGTCGCAAAAAAGATTGTTATTTTCAGCTGTAAACCGTGTGCATGTTACACACTGGCTCTGTAGCTTACGTATGTGGTATAGGTGCGCGTCCCTGGAAAAACGATGAAATTCGGGACGTCCCAGCACCAGTAAGAAAACAAACTAGGAAGTAACGAAGACTCGGTACCGGAAGTGATGTTTGGTCACGTGACGGCTCACGTCAGTCGCGTTGGGCATTGAATTCGGTACTGAAAATTACCGAATGCCACATACCAGCAGTTAAATTATTGAAGCGAAAATCAGAAATGCACTTCAATTGCTGCCATGTGCAGCATCCCGTTTTATTTCAAGAAGATCATGAAAACCACATTTTCATTTTCTTTTGTCCATAGCCATTGTAGCTACAAGGAGAACTTCTGTTACTAAATAGCTAAGAGCTCATGTTCCTTTCAAGAGAGCACGCTACCGAGGAAGGCGCGATTTCGGTCAGTCCCGAGAATGCGCGCCTTTAGGAGGGAGCAATATATATAGATTGTTTTCGTATGGCAGGGGAAGTCAGTCTAACCTGAAAAACCGAAGAGTATCATAAAGCTAGTTTCTACCAATTGAGACACATCAGCAGTGCGCAGCTCACGGATCCCTGGAGAGGAATGATCCCGCAGCATACGCTTCGGCCAGGGGTGCCTGGTCAGCAGAGTGAATGATTAACATTAAAAAAGAATGTAGCGCGCAAGCGTCCAGCAACGCTACAACGAGTGGTGTTCACAAGTTGCATAACTGTGGCTATTGGCCACCTGAGTCTGTCACCAGCAGTGTGCACTTAGTGCTACGTGATTTATCTCGCTTGGTCCTTATACTATTGGAGAGCGCCTCATCTGACACAAGTTTCCAGGAAGTAACTCATTTCTGGAAAATTTCCATCGGTTGTTGATCGAAGAACTGTCAAGTCCGTATCTGATATTGTGGTGGTCGAGGATAAAGATATTTTGAGTAGTTTTGATGATTTCTGAACTATCGTTGCGGAAGGATAACTACGTAATATATGGCATTTTTCTTTCATATTCAGTTATACCTGACCGTTGTGATCAGCTTATCCAATCGCTAATTCAACCCTTTCTTTCGTGCATGTTCCTTTCCCTACTACCGTATAAGTAAACTTGCCTTCAGTGAAACGTTTTTAGGCTGACTTGTTTTTTTATACACTGAATCCATTTGACCTAAGTTCAACCACTTATTTTTTTGCTAAAGGGAGCTTTGGGCATTACCTCAGTCACGACCATAAGAACTTTCGAGATGTGATCCACACTGAGTGGTTCAAGAGGCAAAAAACATTTTTTCCATCAGATCAGAATTTACCTGATTTGTGAACACAGCCATACACTTCAGCCTTAAATCTCGACCAACCTCGTAACCTAGTCACTTGGCCTGGCGAAGCCTTTCTGTCAAAAGCGAAACGTTGCCCAGCAACAGATCTACCGATTGTTCCCAAACATTTCCGAAGATGATGACTACTCAATCGGTTCAAAGCGTTTTCCAACAGCCATACACTCTTCACCGCCCTGTGATGACGCGGAAGAAAATACGACCTCACGATAGGCATGATGTGACTTATGGTGGCAGAAGGTACCCGGAGTCCAGTAGAGTAATGAATGTGCCGACCAGTTTCAGACAAACGGATGTGTGTACGAGTTGATAGGCACGGAAACAGCGCAACAAGGACCAATTACAGACAAAAGCAATTGGCCACCTGGACAACCAATAGGAAAGCACCTCGATTTTCGTCGGTGGCTATGACACATGTGTTCCCATCGCGCCCAAGTGGAAATGATCATAAATTGTGCTGAGATAACTTGTCTATGCAGTTCCATCAACAACAGTGTGTCCACAAATAAAGAGGTTTATCTAGTAATGTGCACGGACAACTTCCGGTGCATTCAGCGAAGAATACCGCACGAACTTCCGCTGATGTGGGACGCTGAAAAGGCCTTCAATGCTCTCTGTCATTGTGGAAATTCTGTCGGAGCACGCCTTTAGTTGAAATAGCACCAGTACAGTAAAACAACGGGTTTAGCTTGGGGATGATAGAGAGAGAGAGAGTGAGAGAGATCATAAGACGAACGTTGGAGGGTTTTGAAAACTCTGATGTTCAAATAACTACTGAAGAAAATCTTTTCGATCTGGAATATGTAGACGACATCGTTATCATCTTCGGAGGCGAGAAGGCGCAGGTGTTTTTGGATGAACTGACCAAAGTTATCCTATCTTTGGACATGCTCTTTGCGCTCACAAACTGTGAGTTCATGCTCCTTAACATGCTGCTAATTAATACGCCACTTGCAATCAGAAGAGGGGCACTCGAAGTTGTGGAACGTTGTTTTATGTACCTCGGAAGTTGTTTTAGTTCCAAATGGAGTGTGACAGGTGAGGTCAACGCACAAATATTCAGGGCTTGTGTGACATTTGCTAACTTGGTACCCCTATGACGGCATATCTCTGAAATCTGCAAATCTCAAGAGACGTGTTTCAGGCTACAGCTATTTGGTTGTACGGTTTTGAAACGTGGCCTCTGCGAGCAGTGAAATGAGTTGTCTTCGGGTCTGCACACAACCATAGCTCGTGTGTTTTGGTGTCAGAGAGTACTCAATGAGACAACTAAAAAGCGAGTACTCGGTTGGGCAACGGGGACTACAATCGGATAATGTGTCCAGCACCAAAACTGCGGTGATTTGGGCATTTATAGCGCATTCTGGATCATTGTTTGCCGAGGATCGTTTTGTTTTCTGTGCCCAACTGGGAGTAGCGCAAGCATAGAGGTTGTCAACTCTTGACCTGAAAGATTAGTATGAGAGCGATTGCGAAAAGTCTGGATACTGTCGAGGCAATTCGCCTTCCAGGATGTTGCTCACATGATACCCCCATGCATGGTTAGAAATCCTGCAAGATATGGCTGTCAGCCTATATCCATGATGTTGTTGTCCTCAGTTTCTATCCGGTATCTGAGTGACTATCTGTAAGTGCAGGCATTTCGGAATGACTTCCTTCCACATTCACTTTCACCTTTTCTTCACAATGGGGCATCCAAGTAGTCTATGGTTGCACGGCGGCGAAGCATCAGTTTTGAACACTGATGTTGTGCTGTTGAGTACGACGATGAAAGCAATAAACATTCACATGGGTACGCCTATGTGAACATTGCTGTGGAACAGAACCTGACAGTTCTTCTCAAGAGTGAACATCCCGCACGGGAGGATGCCAGACCAAAATGAACTCATTAGAATGATTGGGGGTTGTGTGAGGAGATTTGGTAACGTACCACTGGCGATTTCCTCCTGTAAATGACACCAATCTATGCCGAAATACGCTGTGCCGCTGTTTCATCCTTATTGGGAATCATTAGCAGTGCGCATCTTGAGAAACTCCAGTGAATTTTGGTTCCGCGATTCATTTTGTCCAAACATGACCAACATCACCACAATAGACCACACTGCCTATTGTTCCGCTAGAAACAAATCCAGAGTGCGCGATGTGTACCTGATCAGGTTATACTAGGTCTCATCAATCCAGTTCTGACTGGCCATGGGTTTCACTTTGAAAAACGAAGGTTGAATCGCAATAGATTGCGGCCATAATTCATTTGCATGCCTGTACCGAATGAGCAAACACAGCTGCAAGCTTGTTCCGGTTTCGTTGGCCCACACAAGATGCGTCAGGCGAGTAGTTGATACTAAGGACTGAACAACGGATCAATAGCTGAATGGCAAATAATGGCATCCATTTAGTGCCGCGTATGATGATAGTAGGATCGAAAAAACGCCGAGGTTCTCTACGATGTTCGTACAAATATACCAGTTTATCTTCCAAATGATGTCTGTAAGTACAAAATAGACCACCGCAGCCGGAACCATACCATAGGAGCAGTAATCAATGCCAGTCTGTGCGTGCGAAAGTTTGCGCACAATTTGTTTCGGTGGATTAGATCTGTGTGAAACAAACGGAACAAGTTCAATTGGGTTAGAAACTGAACAGGTAATGAGGTGAACACTTTGAGATATGTGCTTATGTTGAATCTAACCTGACCTTATGATAATTCCTCCATTCATTTGCTTAATTCACCTGTTCTTTTGATCTCCAGTTGTTTTGCTTATCCATACCCGCCACTCACCACGCCGTAAAGGCATGCGCGTTCGTGTCCCGTTTGCTGAGCCTGCCTTGACTTGTTTTCTCATGAGTTCCGTGTGATCGCACGGCCAATGAGAATCACGAGACTGTCGTCGGAAGGGACGACCGCAACCCACACCACTGAGCCCACATTCCGCTCGCCGTTGTTTGGTCTGCGGACGTTGACACTGCACTGTGCCGGTCAGTGACAGACCTGTGCACTTGTTGACGCTACGAACGTGAACAATTGAGGTTTATTGTACACCCTTGTGTAAATAGTACCGCAGAATTTCGAACCCAATTCTTCCTTTTGATTGTCGAACCTACGCGTCACTGGAAGTTCCGTATCAGGAACCGCAACAGCTTAAAACTTACTCATGGTCGATAATCCTCCTTAGAGAAAATTTTCCACACGTAATAGCGATTTTGATCAGACCTATGGCAAATTGGAATTCTAGGTTGCATATGTGCCTGTTGTTAGCATTGTTGTGTTCAACCCCTCTGCCGTGATTCGGTAAAACCAGTCGTGGAAAGAACAATGCAGTAATCTGCTGGTCGCATATAGAGTTCAGCCAGTCACCTGGTTCCCACAATAATATTGGGACACCGACTAGAATGTATACAAGTTGCTCAGATTGAGAAGAACTGCGGAAAAGAGCATGATATGGGAACAACTCAAATAGTCTTTGTTTGTGCGAGACGAGTACAATTTGACTGCGTCCCAGTCTCTGTCTAAATCCCCGAACTACTTAATAAAACCCGGGCAGGAACACAGTCACTCGAACAAAAAATGGAGTTCCACGTGCATGTCATTTGGAATGCTGGGATAAAAAGCATCATTTGGTAGTGCTCATGTTCCCAACAAATGACATCGAAACTAATCATTAGACTTCTAACGACAAAGAAGACATTCCGAACTCGAATCTATTTCATCCGGCCATTCTATAACATTTAACAAACTGACCATAAAGAGACTGCTTCCTAGACACCGCGAATTTGAAAAACGTTAGCAACGAATTCTCGACTGATCCCTCCGTTCAGATTTTGCCCGATCTAACAGATACACACCACTGAAGCTGTTCAGAAAGTTGGATGGCCCACTATGCTTTCACACTTGCTGATTGTACATCAGCACATGCTCCAAACCACTGAAGCCTGAGGCGCATTGAGGTTGCCAGGTGCTGGACGTCTTACAGTGTGTTATGCGTATGTGATATATAAGTAATCAGTTAGTAATTACAGTCACGAATAGACTGAAAGTTACCGTAACTTGCGTGTCTACGTGACCCATTGAGCTATACTGGAGGGTGCTCATGCGACACTCACACAGTATCTCATATCAGATTGGGGAATGGTTAGAGATCTGAACAACGCAGTCTCCTGGCCCTCCAGGTTGGGGTTGGGACATGCGTGGCGAACTGCTCTTTTAACGTGGCAATGCGCTTACATTTTCCGTCAAACATCAATGCCTTTCAGTCAAACTTTTGAGCCGGAGGCTTTGGTCGAAGACCCTCTCGTCCTCCTGTCTAGGCTTGGGAGTCCTGGTAGTATCCCAGCCCGGGTACAACCGTGATCCTACGGCAGCGAAGCATCAGTGCTGAACACTGATGTTGTACTGTCGACGACGATGGTAGACACTTATGACTAAGCAAGGGCATTCACCACATCTAACCTCAAGTGCCTATGACCGATGGTGTACCAAGGTAGATGATGAGGGCACATAAACGAAACAGTATATTGGGCAATCAGTAAAAAAATCGTTCAGCTGTAGCAACCTTTCGGTGCCTAACTGCCATGCTACCAGAAGGAAGCACGAGGGCTGGGATACTTCCAGTTTGCCCAAGCCTAGATAGGGGAATTCGAGAGGCAGAGTTCGGGTTGGAACCATGGACCTTCCGGTCAGTAAATTCGTGCTCTAACCACTGAGCCATCTCGCCCCCCCCGGGTAATGAGTAAGCCTGCTCTGAAGCTTCCCACCAGGGCAGAACGTAAAGCGAAGCTAACCGTTTAGCATCTGATGGGTTGGAAGCGAGCGTTGACAGAATATACCGGAACATCGATCCCTGCGCTGGTTTAGTGTTTTTCATTGTTTTGAGCCCATAACCAAGTTATAACTTACAAAATATAACGAGGAGATCGCTTCGCGGGACGCACAAAGTAGGTAGCCGCTCGGGATTTCATTTCGATTGCGTGTTCAAAACTAGATTTGGTGCAAATTTATAAACGTTGCATAACAGTGGGTGGAACAAGGTCTCAAGATATTCACCGAGGCATTATGTCCCCGAACGAACAGTTTAGAAGTTCGTGTTCAGTCATTAAAAAACGTCTTCAGTGTGCATTTGACTCGTGACACACTGAACGTATCGCTTGAAAAAGGTATTGGGAACAACTGGGATAGTCTGTGTCACAAAGCGCATCGTACAGGCTAAATTCATACCCTCCCGGACATTGGTTGGCTCACGGAAAACACCTAAACCATGGAAGTAGATTCATTCAATTTGCTTCTCATTGGCAAAAGTGAGCCCTAGCGGAACGAAGACAGACTCTGATTACTACTGGATGTTTCTCTAAAGTGGTAACCGTAGCATGTCTAGGGAGGCGTCAACAGGCCATAGTGTAAAAGCTATTCTGGAAGAAATCAGTGAAGAGTTAGTCTTTATCGAAAGTGAGGAGTTCGAACCAGTTTCCGCTATGCAAGTTTCCTCTTCCTGAGGCAAAACTTGATGATGTCAGCTTCTAGAATCTGAGGAGCGTGACTGCATGTTTGTAGGGCAGATGGAAATTCACCTTTCTGCTTCTGCTAGTGACTTGTGATTGCTCACCATTTTGGGCTCTCTACGTACTTACGAGACTTTTATGCGTCGTACAGGGCGTTGAGTGTCCTTTCTTGCCAATCAATGACTTTCACGCCTAATCTAAACCTGTATGAAACCTTGTGAATGATGTGCGGGTCTTGAGTGTGCTAGCGCTAACTGCGCCTTGAAGAGCATTGAGAATTGCTTTTCCGTTCTCAGTTACACGTGTGTATTGTCATACCAAACATTTCTACATGCGTTCGAGATCACTTCGCCTGACTAAAGAAAGAACGGTCGTACGCCTTCGAATGGAACGTGTTAAGGTTCTCGATATGGGACTTTGAGTCACGCGTAAGTTTGACGATCCCGAACATCAAAAAGAGGAACTGGATTCGAAAGTCTACTGTACTATTTACACAGAGGTGAGCAAAATTACACAGACCTCAAGTGTCCAAGTTTGTGGTGTCAACATGTGCGTAAGTTCGTCACTGACCGGCACAGCGCATTGTCAACGTCCGCAGATCACACAACGGCGAGCGGGAATTTGGCTCGGTGGTGTGGGTTGCAGTCGTCTCTTCCGAGAACAATCTGGTGATTCACATTGGCGGGGGATTACACGGAAATCACGGCAGAGCAAGTCAGAGCAGGCCCGGTAGACGGGGCACGAACACGCACGGGTAAGTAGGTCAGTGACACATCCACATGCCAGTGTCGGACGAGGTGGCCTTTGCGGCAAGGCGAATGGCGGGTATGGAGGCGATCAAAAGTACACGGGCGGAGTAAACAAATGAGTGGGGGAATTACTATGGTGTCAAGTTGGATTCAGTAGAACATTTCGCTTTTTCTTTCCATTGTTCTCATGTACATCCCCATCCGTCGCTCACATTTTTTCAACGTTTGTGATCATGCTCTTCAAAAGTAAACGGTAATAGTGGTGCGTGGCCTATACGTGCTCGCCAACCACGTACTATTGACGTCTGTGGCAAAATTTCACAGTGCAGCGAACATAAACTGTTTGGCCAGAGAATCGCGCTGTGCAACTTCCGATACCTTGATACGGAAGTCGTGACTATGGATCCGATCGCCACTCGATGATACAAAAGGTACGCGTGTGTCCGTTATCCTGATCAGGCGACCGTGACCCCACTACGGTATCCCAGGCGTTTGGGAATACGCACTCTTGAAGACTCTTCTCACACGATCAACTGTGACTGGGCATTGGTGTTGAGTCGCTGTCCTAGTAATTATGGTTTCCGAAAAAGTTACAAGCAACACTGGTTTGAAATGCTATTGTCCGGCTCGGAGCGGAAGACTGCCTATTAATGCCACCCTAACCTTAATGCACCCATCTAAGTTCAACGAACACCGCGACGGTAGCCCCAATGCTCCGATTAGACTGAGGGGATCTCGGAACCACAACCGCTTGAGATGAGGCAGCCGGGAGGTTCGACGAACTGTAATCCTGCCTAATTACAAGGTTACATTTGCGCACGCAGTATGATGTGAGTGCAATTAATCGTGAACAAGGTCAACGACTCTAGTAATACCTGACTTTCGTCCACTCCTAAGCATTAGTGCATGAAAACGTAAAGCTAGCAAGCTTCACGGTCACATGACCAGTTGAAGCCAGACTTTCAGTAGACAACCCAACGCTGACGTAGCCCATTATTGCTAGCGACAGAAGATATGTCCCCATATCAAGAACCTGAGTATATAAACTGTCCTGCTCGAGAAAAAGCATACAGAAAGAAATCTCGAATGCAATCAAAATGCTCGGAAAGAATAGCAGAAAAGTCTGAGTGGATAGTTTACAAAATGTACGCACAGAAGAGGCAGGCAGGCTATGTCGTGTTTACAGCAGTCAACAGTTTGTGTTTTCGTTTGACCAGTCGTTTCCGTTGACGCTTGGTCAAACGGCCCAAGGGAATGTTGGGTTTACGTAGTTCTTGCAAACAAGGGCGCTTCGCATTGTTCGGTTCAACAATGTCAGGTTTGCCCTTGGTTTTATTAGAATCGTCTCCTCTTCGCTTCAGTTTATTAGAGGAGGGCGTGCGACCGGATGGGATCAAAGATACCCAGCTGTTGAAGTTTACATCGTCTGCGGAACAGAGCGTACCCGGCGGTACTGCGGCTACGTGGCGCATATACACAGTAACGGGTACGGGTTGTTTTGCGTTTGATAAAGAAACAACAGAGTTCGTTTGTGTTACTGTTTCGATGAACATAACCATGGGAGGAGGGGATGAAAGCGCAGGCAGGTAAAGCTGTGATTCTGGATGAATTAGAAAATAACACGTGGGTGTGGTGGGTTGGGAGGTGGAAGGATTGGACAGAAGATAGACAGATTGGCGAGAGTTTGTGCCAAGCACGCTCGAGACTCCGTTGCCATGAGGGATATGTGTACCTGGATCAGCTAACAAGGCAACCTGGAAGTAAACAAGAAGGAGACTCTTCTTGAAAGGCTCAACAACAAATGCTAAACAAGTGATCAGAAATTTTGTCGGGCGAATCAAAGGGAAATGTATATTTCACTGGTCAGATGGGCAAAAATTACAACAGTGAATTGTTTTATTCTCTACCATTCTATCAATTAGAGACGTTTATCTTGACCTTGTAAAAATGTCCTGAAAAATCGTTCAGCTGTAACACGCCTTCGGTGCCTAGCTGCCATGCCACCCGAAAGAAACACAAGGGCTGGAATACCGCCAGGCTACCCAAGCCTAGACAGGAGAATTCTAGATGCAGAGGTCGGGTTCGAACCAAGGGCCTTCCGGTCAGTAAATTCATACTCTAACCAATGAGCCATCTCACCCCCAGGCAGGTAGTCGACAGAATCGGACGGACACGAAGCGGTCCTGAAAAAGAAGCATAACTATCGTACTTTAGAAGACACCATTTCCCAACCCAAGTCGCTCAGTTAGAGCACTGTTTGGCCCGAGGGTGAAGCGCTACCCTGGCTTTCCGACTGCCCTCGTCATCCAGCTGCCATAATGACCCAAACTGCCTCCTGCAGAAAACGGCATGTCAGATTCGTCTGTCATTTCATGCACAAAGCTTCCAAAACGGATAACTGACGGCTTTTTCTATTTCTTATGTGTGGGTTCCCAAGGTATCCAACGGATATACAAGGAACTACTGCAAATAAAAACTCTTGTCGACGTAAGGGCGTTTTCGGAAAGCAGAGCACAAATCGCATTTTTATGAACTCACCACCATCTATAATGTACAGAATTCTTATTATGGTATACGGTGACAGTACTTCTAACCTCTTCGAAAAGTGAGTTTTGTTGTATAGACGTAATACACTACTCATAAGGTTACTGAAACCCTTCGACAGCCCACGACCGGTTTCGCCCTTCTTGGGGCTCATCAGGTAGGCACAGTCCCCGAGTTTCCGTCAACCTTAGGTTCTACTTGAACCCAAATTGCACGAAATTAGCGAAATACACTTATTTGCAAACAAATTTCGTTTTGCGAGACACTCACCTGGAATTCAGCTTAATCTCTCGTTTATGAAGAACATCATAAACGTGAGTTTCAGCTGCGTTCCAGGTGAGTATCTCGCAAAACCAAATTTGTCTGCAAATGAGTGTATTTCGCTAAGTTTCGTTGTCTTAAAACCGAAACTGCATCTTTTCCCGGGGGAATACACTCCTCATAAAGTTGCTGAAAACCCTGACATCCAGTTACTGATCATGCCCTCCTTCAGGTAAGCTCCCGAGTTTCCGTCAACAAGGTGTTTTACTTCGGCTGGCATTCAGTTTAGTCTCTCGTTGGCAGAAAGTGCACCTTCTTTACAGAAGCATTTTTTGTCGTTTCATTCTAATATTGGTAAATGGCTCATAACGAGCCGGGCGAAAGGAGACAACACCGAATGCAAGGTCACAGAATAGCTGAAGCATTCACACCGGTCACAGTGAAACATTCTGTGTTATCCCAGAAAACCTCTTGGAAACACCACCAGTCAAATGAATTTTGCTTGTGCATGGTCAGAAGTAGGAGGGAACTGTTAGTAGAACTCTCTATTTCCAAGGAAACACTTCCACCTGACCTCCGAAAGTTTTTTAATCATAGGCACTGACGTGTAACAGTTGACTGGGGCGATTCACGAATTAAACCAGTGTACTCTTGAGACCAACCTTAGGAGGTAGGCGATGAATACCGAACGGACAAATGCTGCAAACCAAGTAGCCACAAACTGGTCATCGACACATCACAAGGCTACCGTTCATACAGTTAGGAAAACTAACACTTGTGGTAAGTGAAAGAAGGATGGACAACTGGAACACTCCGCCGCCGTCGTAACCGTCAACGGCAGATGGCCACGCTTGATGCAGGTCCACTAATCTGACGTTTTCCAAAGTGGTATCCAGGTAAGGTTAGCCAAAAATCTATTGAGCAAACCGAGAACTCTAGGTGTTTCAACGAAACGTTTGCAAGTTAACTATCAAGCTCGACGAACAGGCCAACGACCAGCTGATCAGTCACAAATGGAGGAACCCGAGCTACGAATATTCCGGTACATTTCCAGGAACTCTAGGATTAACGAATCCAGCGACACGGTCTCCTGTTCACTTAGATGAGGAAATTTAAGTGCCTATGGAGATACATTTATAAGGATTTGGAATATGTTGTAAACATGACATGCAGTATAAAACGGTGAAACCAAGCACATCAGCTGACAAGCCGTCAAAATGGACGGACAAAGTCTTTGGCCATCGTGCTGACTTTGTCGCAGAGACGATACCCAAAGCAGGGTAAAAAATGTCTTGAATTCAGAAAAGCGTCGGCTACTGAAAAGGTCAACAAGTCTTATCATTCTCTAGCAGAGACACGAATGGTGGCGGAGTTTAGTCATGTGGATTGCTGGACTGGACTAATCATCGGTTCAACGACGGCTGTGGTGGTGGGCACTGCAGCGTGAGCACTTTCGTGGAAGTGAAGAATTTATGCACAAGCGTGAACAGGACATTTGAAATATGACGCCTCAGGATGACCGATATTAACGTACCTGGTCTTTAAATCCGGCTTGAAGAAAGGCGCGGGTAATGGTAAACAATTCAGATCCACATGAACGGAGGAAGCAGGTAAGTCCAGCACCCTTGGCAACTTGTTTCAACTGAGAACGAACGCGCACGGCAGTTTCTAGACGGGCTCGATTGAGAAAATTTGAGCGACACCAAGTTAAACGGGAAGGTTGGGTGTTGGAGGCATCGGCTGGATCACGTCTTTTCGATGACTTGACATATCCACGATAGACTTGTAACAAGCTGGCCAGATCACCGTCTGGATGTCGAAACCGTTCCTGAGTCTACAGTCAATCGGTCAGGCGATACAGAAGAAAGGAACGTGAGGAAAGATGCATCTCCTATTCGAAGTCGGGTTGATTAATACACAGGCAGGTAGTCGACAGAACCGGACAAACACGAAGTCAGAATGAACTTTCAAGTGGCGGTAGGAAAACTTAAAAAAGGTGGCCAAAATGATGTTACTCTTAAGAGTAGGAAGCAAATGGAGATTCGGAACTCAGTAATTTACTATGACCAAGTGCACAAGTTCTGGTAGCTACGGCAGCAAGTGGATGATATCGTCGATGACCACCCGAGGAGCCTAATAAAAGCGAAATGTCTTTAGTAGAACGGAAAACATATAGTGCCTGGAAAAAAAACTGTGTTAAAACAATACATTTTCAGGGACAATACACCATGGCGACATCCACCTAAGCAACTCCCTCCTTGTAGCAGATAGATCAGCTCTGGACCAAAATGGCGTACAGCTATGACATAGGAAACATCAAAGAAGAAAAGGGTCTATTTCGACTCGACATCAGACGCTGAGATTCCTGTTTCTCAGAGCAGTTGAATCAAGAGCGCCAAGCAGGCTCCATAAGGCCCTTAATTTCAGCGATAAAACTTCACGAAGAGAAGACTTTGTAGCTGTTCGTTACAAAACCTGTGTGACCCACATAAAATCCTCTTCGTTGAAAATACCAACAGAGCGTGTATGCCATGCTCTGCAGAGGGGCGAATACCACACACCACGTGATTCTCCCTGTGTTTGCCTGGAGACGCTGAAAAAAAAACATCAACAG
Source organism: Opisthorchis felineus (assembly GCA_004794785.1). Classification (NCBI taxonomy): domain Eukaryota; kingdom Metazoa; phylum Platyhelminthes; class Trematoda; order Opisthorchiida; family Opisthorchiidae; genus Opisthorchis; species Opisthorchis felineus. The sequence continues at coordinate 1,275,935 of SJOL01000719.1, read as the reverse complement.
CGCCACTGCTATCAGTTCTGTCCAGACCAACTGGGTGAGTATCAGTTATTTGTGATGCCGCCTGGCACAAGGTACTTGCCTCCTCTGACTTAATTCACTGCATTTCTGATGAGGTTTCTGAATGAATGAATTTGGTTTTGTGGCAGTGAAGCACGGAAGTTCAGCATTAGTGCCATTGTCAATGGTGATGTTGATGAGAATAGAACAAAAGAGAACGGTACATAGCTTGGAATCTATGCATGCTTATACAATACTGGAAGCCGATTTGATAAACAAGCTTTGCCCGAGTATATATAGGCAAACAAATCGAAGTCAATCATTGTGGCCATACTTTGATTGCAATCTGCCAACGGAGGTCCCTGTCACTCCAAACACATGGTAGCAACTTTGTTGGGGCTAACAATTTTAGCTGAAGTTGATTGCGGAAATCGAAGGGCACCTCAACGATCGTCGGTGTATTTACGTGCTAACGGTTGCCCAGCTGATGAATAAGTTTCACCCTGTTACGACATGAGTGTCATTGAATCTAACTTGACGTCATGGTAATCCATTCATTCATTCACTCATCCATTCATCTGCTTACTCGGCCCATGTACTTTTGATCTCCACTTGTTTTGCTCATCCGTACTAGCCATTCACCTTGCCGCAAAGGCCGTCCCGTCCGACACTTGTGTTTTAGCATGTGTCTGTTTGTGAATGTGCGCGGTCGATCTACTTACCCATGTGTCCCTGCTCTGTCAGCTGAGCCTGCCTTGATTTGTTCTGTCGTGATTTCCATGTGTGATCACACTGCCAATCAGAATCAGAAAACTGGCCTCAGAAGAGACTAGGGCAACCCAGGCTACCGAGCCAACATTCTGCTCGCCATTTTCTGGTGTGCGTACCTTGACACTGCACTGTAGCGGTCAGTGACAGACTTGCGCACTTGGTAACGCCACGAACGTGGACAGTTGAGGTTTGCTGTATGATTTTGTTCGCTTTGTGTAAACAGCACTGTAGACTTTCTTGTTTTTGATATTCGCGATCGCCAAAGAGACAATATCCACCCCCCGTGGACAGCGATTATTTTTTCAGACAAGAGATATTGCTGCAGTGTCCGGGGAGCAGCCAAAAGGTCGCCTGTCTGCGACAAAAATATTGAAGAATCAGTGAGAGGAGCAGAGAAAACCGGTAGAACAGAAATTTCCACGGACTCACCTCTCCAAATTGTTCGCGCTTCTCTACTGGGACGTAGAACACGGGGCTGACGTATAACATGCTGATTACACTGAGCACCTCGATGAGGCAGCCCAGGTAGGCTGCAGATAGTACGGTACGTGAGAACCGAGGGTCAAGTGGGAATGCGGACATGATTGATCCCAGTGGTGTCAGCTGTTCCGGAAACGACGGAGGATAAATGAGGGAAATGGTGAATTCTGAAGCACACACCACTGGAGATCAGATAAACGGAACGTTAACGCTAGCACAACTGTATGGCCCAACAAGAAATGCGACCCTGGGTGAACAGACATTCACAGAGAATCAAAAGTTTCGGACGAAAATGTGAGCGAAGACCGAATAATACAAGCTGACAAATATGCCGATCCTAAAATCCACGGATGGTTTCCGGTCAATCACAAAAGAACAGCAGATAGCCAAGGAATACCTGACCTGTCACATTTAGCCACATAATGCTCATGGAAATAACGGTTCGATGCTTTAAACGCGGCGCACTAATATCTAGTACGAACCCATATGAAAGCAGTCAATCCCCCAAATCGAAAACCGAAGAGCTTCCAGAACAGAATACGGCAACTACGACTCCATTCGTGCGCCATCACAAAACATGGCCACACTCTGCACGTGACCATCACTCAGCTTTGATCGGTTGTGATGACCGTCGTATTTGAATCCTCCAACTAGCATCATTCGAGAGGCTGCTTGTTCGTAATGGCTGGATTTCAGCTCTAACAGGCGTAGATGAAAACAAACAATGTGAGTGCCGTGCGTACAGTTTCGTTAACGTCAAGGCTGAGTACGATAGTGGTCTTGACTAGGATGCGGGACATGGGTTACCGGCATCCTGCAACTGTGTTCCGATCACAGATCACTTGTCTGCAGTATCACATTGAAGAACAACCCTAACCAAACGTTACCTTCCAACAAGAAGCCATTCCCAGTCTCACACTGACAACGTCGCCACTCTGTATTGTGTACTGAAGACGGTGGTGCAACTCCTATCAAAGGGAACGAAAGCTTGAGGCAGACCTTTATGGAGACAAAGGAAAACTATTATAACTGTATTTATGGGGTTATCACGGAATGTCCCACAGGAATCCGCTAGAATCTTCGTGAGGGAGAGAAAAGCGCCGAGCTAAAAATGCTCGATCCTGATCGGTAGACATCCTGACCGTAACCGGTTCTTGACACATCCGTCCAATTGATGTGGTGTTCGACTGTTTGAGGCGGATCGCCTCCGGACACTGCGAGTAATGAAGTAGTTAGTTTCCTTGCAAGGCAAAGTCGAACACTCGAGAACTATCGAGCATCCGTTTCGTTTCTACTGGGAATAATCACATGCACACCAGATAAGGTATCAGAAATGTGCTATATCCTGTCTACGTGTGAGTAAATCTCACTAGTGATCGGTCAACCAAGGCTGATTGACGGAATGTTCACGTACCGTCCGAAAGGATGCTAGGTTTCCTCGAGATTCGTGGGACCAGCACTGTTGATTATACCAAGAATAGGGAAGTTTCACAGATGTTCAGCATAGGTTGACCTTGCAGTATGAAAGGCGGAAACGTCACCATCAATTGTCGGTGGCACAGAGGCGCAACCAACCGTCGTTCTTCATGAACACCTATGAGAACCCTGATCATGGCTTTCGTTCAACTTCAACACTCTTTCGGTGCCTAGTTGCCATGCTACCCAACGGAAGGCTGTCAAATCCTAGACAGGATCAGTGAAATGCTGGAGTTAGGCCCGAACCACGGTTGTTCCGGTCAGTAAATCCACACACCTTAACCACTCAGTTATCTCAAGCCTCTATCCAATGTTGTTTTATTTTTCGACTCTGCGTGGAATGCTGACATTCCAAGTAGTCAGAAAAAAGCCAATTGGTCTAAAAATCACTCAGACATATCTACAATACCTTCCCCTAAACACAATCAACCGACTCACAATCAGACGAAAACTTTCACTTGGATACCGGCTTCATGTAACCTGTAGCACATTCTATTACTAATTATCCAACAGTGTCCCGAACAAAACTACCATTTGACCATCAACACAAGCAAAAGCGAGTAATTATGTGCGAAATCTTTTCAAAACACTGGTTCCATTCAGGTAGAACACCCCGCACAATAATGCTCGAGGGAACGCTAACTTATGGAAATGGTGCTTAGTATCGATTGTTTTGATCAGCCAAATTGTCCACACACGATCAAAATAACTTGAGTGGACTGTAAAAACAGAGATGAGAAGAAATCAAACGTCCGCGATAAGCTACACACACTAACGAACACAAAATGAGGAGGATATCCGCATATGGACTGGTTCGGCCGAGGCGCGTCATCCCAACCAACTCGGAATTGAACTGTGCTGTTGATAATAGCCCACATGGTCTTCGGAAAAGGCGGTATAGTCAAGACGACCTTCCTTGTTACATCATACGGATGCCGGCACCGATGAGTGAACAAACGCAGCTGCAAGCCTATCCGTCCATGCACACAAATCACGTTAACCGAGCAGAGAAAAGGTTGAATAACAAACAACGACACCCTCCCTTTGGTGTCATGTACACAATGCGAGTATAGAAGTAAGGAAAGGCGCTCCACAGTGCCCCATTTCATACGTTGCAATTTGTAATTTCAACAGTCTAGTCTGCAGGAGAGTGGTGGTCTGGGACACTAAGGATTAAGTGAGCTGACCATAACTGGCTCCTGCAAGCTTTCGTAAGGCAAAATCCCCTAATGCCACAACGGTTCAATCATATCCATTAAGAACAGCTTCGGCCAAAAAATTTATCTGAGTAGCTGTTTTGGGTTTCAGCTACTCGTGTGATGGGCAATGGAAAATTAGATTCAACTTACCTGTAGTTGACGGGTTAAAGGAAAAGAATGTCCAGAAGAATCGACAGAGTTCGTAATGGAGGGGGAAGATTCGTCGACCGGCGAGACAGCACCCAGTCGTTCTAGCAACTGCACGCCAGCAGTTAAGGAAGCTTCTTTGGGGCGGGAAATCCATGGAAATTTCTGCGGGACCTAACCAAGGACAAAATATGCGTGGTGGATAAAAAAGAAGCCATGAGAAGAGTTAACAGAGCGAGGGCACAGTAAAACTAGATAGCTCAGTGGTTAGGGTGCGAAAGTACCGACTGAAAGGTTCGCGGTTTTACAACAACCCTGGCTTTTCGATTGCTCCTATCTAGGCTTGGGTAAGCTGGCAGTACTTTAGCCCTCATGTCTTCTTCGGGTTGCATGGCAATAGTGCACCGAAAAAGTACCGCAGCTGAACAATTTCACCTATCGACTAGACATTCACGTCCGAGTATTGACCATTACACAAAGTTGCTCAACTGGAACACCTGACGGTGTTCTCACGGCAGTGGTTTAAGCAGAAACGGCAGCTTGCCTGAAGGATGCGCGAAAGAGAGTTGTGTCAAAGGTTGCAGAGCTAGCTGTCACAGCCAGTGCCTAGGGGACAAAAACGGTGGTAATGCAATAATGGTAATGCCTCAGCTCAGTTCTCGGTCTGATCCGACACTGACACGACGACGACCAATGTGAAGCCGGTCGTATTTACAGTAGACGTAACAACATTCTGAAAATTCGAACCATTTTTGGATGCAACATTGGTAACCGGCATTCAGCGAATACTGGAACATGATTGGCTGTTGGGTCCACATTTTCGACCTTGAAGCTGGATCGGCAAGCGGCCCGTTTCTTCAACAATCACGCGTGTGAGTTAGGTTTACTGGCCACTGTGGCGCCCAATGGCGAGCTGTAAGACCATTCTGCCATAGGATTCCGCCTAACAGGTACGCAGCTTGATCGGTTTCGACAATTCAATAATCAGATGTGCACAATAAGATGGATAGTATACGAAAATCCTCCTAGAAAGGCCCGTCTGATAAGAAGTTACCCCGACGGAGAGTTCCCTGTCAGCTGCAACCTCCAGGAGGGGGTCTAGTAAGCTGTTTGGGAGGGTGATTCAGGCCCACCACATGACACAGGCTTCAGCTATAACACGGCTGCTATGCTACCCGTAGTACACCCCAAGATTGGGATATCACCGGATTATCCAGATCTAAATAAGGACAAGTCGGACACAGACCACACGACCAAAACTTCGCACCTCAGCGCCATCTCCACCAAGCGTCGAGTAGTAAATGAGCAAAACACACCTTGTGGTTCATGGATATCAAATTCAGCAGAACGCCAGCCAATGGGGCGCGCAGAAGCTCAGGCTGTATGTGCAGACTCATTTCCTTATACTCTGTATCCGTGTAGAGGCGAAGACATACACCAGGGGCTTCACGTCCCGCCCGACCGGCACGTTGCCAAGCTTGGCTTTTGGAGATGCGTTGCACTCGGAAAGTTTCCAATCCGGTAGTACAGTCCCAGAATCTGTGAAGAGTGAACGAACAATGGGGGAAATGAGACGAACGTGCAGCGTGCTTATAATCCAAGGAATACAAGTCATCGCCATAATCCCCCGTGTCAGCGGAGGCCAACTTTGCGACGCAGAATGCCTTTTCCCAGAGCGACCGTTTCCTTCCAGGAAACCAAGCCCTCAGAACCGAACATTGGTTGAAACGAGAAAGCCTAAGCACATTCAGCTAAAAGCTGTTCAAAAACATGAGCAGCTACATGGACTTTCGTTAAACAAGTGCGGGCGTCGGGGACAGTTTATCAATCACCGCTTTTTAGAGGAAATAGATCCCCGGCATCCGCAAAAGTTGCCTGTGGTAAGGGGTACAATGTGAGCACCACACTCTATGTCAGTTCAGATTAAGATTAGTCAGTCTCGGGTAGAGAACTGCTCGGACTTGTTGAAAAGCATTCCGCATCTTGATCAACCCTGCGTGTTTGACTCACATACCCTTTACTAGTAGAGTTGTAAAAATCGTCCTGAAATCGGGGGTCACAAAGCACGTTGTGTGGAAACGTTACAAAAAAAGTAGTTAGTGTAACGACTCTCTATTGAGACAAATAAAAATTAGTCCATGCCTATTCGTCGAAATAAAATTTACGTGATGCAGAAATCGATTGAGCAACCAAACTTGCCCTGAGAGGAGACGCTTGGACCAATTATAATAGACAGATTCATTAAATAGAAGGTTATTTGAAGCTTTCCCACTCAACGTATGTAATCACCTAGTTTCGACATACTGATGTTGGTACGCGTGCCTCTTGATCAAGTCAAGTCCAGTAGGTTGCCGCTCGATTGTTGTAGTTGTGCGCCGGCCGAATGATTGGCTTAGCTACTGAGTGGTGCATATCATCTAAGCTTGGCGAACAAGTCAGCGCACAAGTTCGGAACCATAAATTACTTGATGAATTTTGGTGCCCTTTAGCAGCTTTGAGTCTAGCAACAGAGAACTACGCACGCATAAGAAATGCGCAAATTACAATTAAACCGCTGACCAGCTATGACGGTACAAGGAACGATAATGAGCCAGAACACCAATTACGGATCACAATATTTGTATCAGGCAAGTTCATTCTAATTAACTGCCTGATTACCTGAACCACGATTCAGAGAAAATAACTTGTTAAAAGAAATTCGCACAGCATTGTAGGATTTGATGACAAGTTACGTGGGACACTACCATTTGGCTGGTTTCTTGAACGTCTTAATGAATACTGGGAGCTTGGAGATACCATCCTTCGGATACAACGATGAACAGATTGTTGGAGCATAAATTGGTCGAGTTTTTTTTCACAAGGGACCCGAAAATGCAACAACTATGACTGTTTGACATGCAGACTTTTGAAAGACAAGCTGAATGTCTATAAGTGGCCATCACTGCTACCCATGATAGGCGAACAAAACGATGACGAGGAAAGCAAAAGACCGCAGTAAGCATTCAACAAGCACAGAAACAAAGCGAATCTATTAACCGGTAGACGGCCCGGATAAAAATTCAAAAACTACACTAAATTCACCAAACTACTCACTTGATTTTGGCATAACCGGAGTCGATCACATAACGAATCCCTGGGATAGTGATGGAGGTCTCCGCCAGGTTTGTACTGACAATAACTTTGCGGCAATCCTGTACGCAGACAGAGGGTACAGATACAACGTGGTTTTATGGCCGGCGAACCGTGTGAAACCAAGGAATAGCACGTTTACTTCTACTAAGTGCATGGAGTTATTAGAATAGAAATCCGCGAATCACCTGGAGCATTTATGCATCACACCATGTTATGTCGAATGGCACTATCATAATGTAGATAATATGGGAAGCGGAAAAATATAAACTGGGGCAGTAAGCCCCATGCAGGATACGGATTCCTCAACACACAGAGGTCTCTCATATCGGAGACAACTGAGAAGTTTAGTACTAGAGTGTATCTCGCGATTAGGACCTTACACTATCAAGGGAAGATCGTGAATGTACCCGAAATGTCTGACCCGCTCGGCTAGCTAGCGATAACTAAATGCATGCCAGCGGAGGACCAGCTATGTGTTTAGCTTGCATCCCTGTGCTCTTGTTATAAGGTACGCAACAGTTGAAGATGCTCTGTCCAGATCGGTTAATCAACACTGACAGCAACATTGGTGCCTCCTGACTGGTGCTCCGCGACTGGACCACCAAAGGCAAGGAGTAGGTTCGACGTATACTAATGGTTGGTCGGCATGCGTCTTCGGATGGGCCTGTCCGATCGGACTAATGCAATGGACCCGCGCGCACAATGGATAATGCCACGTCTGGTTTGCGCTGAAGCATGTGCATTCACCTGAACGCCCTGTAGCTGGTGTAGGGAATAGGACCAACAGTGGACAAGAAGGGGCAGTTCTAAAGTTCTACTGGTGGCTCACAATTCTCAATTCAACTGTGTGAACCTGAAAGCATGCGCACTACTTATGAGACTCATGTGTGACTAGCTAGTGCCAGTCACCATTGAGCTAGTAGGTCTGCGCAACGATGGTTATCGTAATAAAATACGTCCAATGTCAGTGTGGGTCGCTTGCATATGGACGCACAAAACACGTAAGTGGAATATGAAGAGCACATTAAAGCACAACTAAAAAAAAACAATACAGTAGAATACAACACGACATATACAGGGAGATTTAAGATAATAACGGAAACACCGGATAGCCTGACAACCCAAACCAGAGCCTTTCCGTGAGAAACTGCTTACGGTCCCTTCAGGTTAGTGAGGTGGACACAACTAAAGAGTTGGCACTCACGGCGTATGCAGAGGGTCGTCTGATGGTCCGTACCGCTCGGAAGACGCACTCCAGGCACATGCATGGCTAGCTAGTGTTATCTTTATTCAGCTTGATCTGGACAACGATGGTCACAGGAAGTCATTTCTAGCACCATTGTAAGCTTAGCACTCCGAGGTATTAAAGCGAGGCCTTAGCGGCACAGATGGGAACAGCCTAGCAGTTGAACCAGTATCCGGTTCGGTTAGACTGGGGACCCGCATCACCAGCAAACCAGACCGAGAATACATCCGCACAGAGTTCTGATTTGACTTGATTCGGTCCACAAGATGATGGTCAACTCTAGCACTATCGCGTGGTGAGTGCACCGAATTGCTCAGCATTTTGGTAGGTTTTGGTCCGTATGGCGACGGAAAGTCGCTTCTGGCACCGTCGCACGCCTAGCTATCTGACAACATCGGAAGCCTAAGGTGCATCTGGTATACTCACTCCATTCGCCGACGTTTCGCCTATGAATCCCAACCTGTCCTCTGGTGGCTGGTCAATCCAATGCTACCAGTACAAACACGACAGTAGTCGCTGCAAATCCAGCTAGTTCGATTTCTAGGACCGATAGGTCCGATGGTATCCTGGCTCTCTGGCAAGGAGCTGACTTAAGGAATGCCAGCTCGTACCCTTTCCTTTCATGCCGTTCTGTTTTATGCTTCCGATTTCCACTTCGTACGATTCACGTCAGCTGCCTTTAAATTTTCGACCACTGCTGAGATATCAAAGCCTATGTCTGCCAGTGTTCAGTTTTTTTCGTACTCAGTTGACCATACACAAGTGGCATCCGAGTCCAGTTCTTGTCCATTCGGCAAACATGTCAGACATGCCAGTACGAAACTCGTATCTTACACGACGCTCAAGACTAGCTCCAACCAAGCATTACAACAGTAGTTTCTCCAAGGATTTATTGCGAGTTATCGCTTTCAATGCGAAGCCGTCCCACCAATGTCGGTGAGTAAAACTGTGGCAGCCGGAACCATTGTACAGTAAAATTCCTCGGAATGCTACAAACCTAAATGTGGGAACTCATTGGACAAGTGTCATAGCAGGAGTTTGAGGAGGTCAACTCAAAGTGGTCATCACAGAAGGGTTCTCGTTACAGGGGACACATTTAGAAGTGTAGTTACTAGGGGACACTTTTGACGTGAGGACAGCGTCCAGACTACAAGAATCCGTACAGAATACACCAGCCTCCTGCAGTGATAGGTTTTGAGAGATCCTATCAGAGTCACCTGTGCAGAGGGTGCGCGGCTTGTGGCTAAATAACGGAGCTGAACGGAACGAGTGAACTGAGTGAACCAGATCAGTGTGTAGAAAACGATTAGGAAATGCTGACAGAAGCATGTGGATTTTTTAAACTGTTAGCTCAGTTACCAGTGTCTGTAGAAAAAATACCCGAAATGTTAGAAAACGATGCTCAAAACAGTTGTGCTAGAAACGCATTTGTTCCGTAATTCAGTGCAGGTTTGGACTCTGTAATGCACCTTGTTCCCAAGGCGGACCCCTCTATTGAAACCATCACAAAAGACATTGTCTTGAATAGCACTCTTTCAGTCTGCTATTTCTCTTGCCTAACCCGAAAAAAAACAAACGAGGCCGTTATCCGAATAAGGAATACCGATGAGCAAAATCTTGGGCCTGCACAAGCCGGATGACAACCGGCAGCTTTAACTCACTTCACTGCGTTTATAGGGCTACCGTAGAGACCTAGGACCGGACGACAAAAGTCAAAGGGTTCTCGGTCACCGATCTGGGAGACTCAAACCAACGGTCCCTCATCGTCAACAGAAAAGTTTCTTAGCAACAACTTTAATTGAGTAAGCTTGCGTTGAAGACATAAAACATAATGAAAGGACGAGTTCTCACGTGCTTACCGACTTGGAAAATGTCAAAGCCTGCATTTGCTTCCCCTGAGGTAAAGCTGCAAACAAGGGAAACACTAACAGCTCAGGTGTTCTATCACTGCCGTTGGTGGATGGTCCTGTTTTCCCGTTCTGTCCCAAGCGACGGGCTAGTTGATGGATGAGCGCACAACACCGCATGATCTCCTCTTCCCCTGTGAGAAAGATCAGAATACCGCGATTGAGAGGACAGGTCTTTGATTTGTGAATCTGTGGATCAGAAAGGGACAAGGGCCAATAAGGGGTAAGCAACTGAGGACTCATTGGTGGACTAATGGAGGATTATCTCAACAAATTCACACAGATGGTGACAACACCAGACCAGGACAGTGTTAAGTCATTATTTTACGTAAGCCGCCACGAAAGATTGTGGGAGAGCAAGCACTACGACTGGCCTTCTTATGGCTATGTGGGCCTGAACACCGAAGAACACTGAAGGATGGATCGAAATAGATACACTATGTGAGGAACAACCAGCCAAGAATAATAAACATTGTCAGCAGGATTTTCACGGTAAATAGTCAGTGTTAGTGACTAGAGAGAGCGCGGGAAGCAATAAGGAACACTGAAATCGATCCGCAAAACCTCAGGACCGAGAGCCGTTCGCGGGCAGAAAAACATGGACTGCAAACAGTCAGCTTAGATCTAACTAGGGATCTTTAGACACGACCAGTCTGCTGAAACTGAATCAATTGTAGAAGGTTAGTTGCATGTGCTATTGATCAGGACCAATGCTTACTTAGTACACAGAACACACAGGACAAGTCACACACTCAACACTGGTCAAAACCAAAGACATCTAACTAGTAAATGAGGAAAGCAGCGTGCTGCAGGGCGGCTTGAGCTTCGGTGTATGCATAACCCTAAACGAGAGAGCTGGTATCCTTACGGCTCGACAGTAGTCTGAGAACGACCCAAGATCTTGAGCACACAATCACAATTAGTGATTGTGCACCTACCGAGACACCCAAGACAACACATCTGGGCGACCTTAACCAACATCTGTACATTGATTGGAGATTTATTCTATTCAACCTTCTAGATCAGAACGGCCTGGCAGCAGTTTAGCTCCCATAGATTCAGTGGCAATTGTATACTCCGAGAGTGTTACAGCTAGTCAGTCAGTTTTTAAGCATACAACCACTTGCTAGGAGCCCTATAGTGTGGCACAGATTTGACCCTATGGATAACAGCACTGATCCTGTGCCTGGATTGTCTCAGCTATGGGAAGAAAAAAATGGAAAGATATGGAAAGAAAGAGCCACCTGAACTCCAGGCGTCCAGTATACACCTCGGTTTTATTAGTGGTGGCGACATTGTGACGCATATTAGACTTGCTGAAACGAAGAGTGCACACAAAATCCCAGATTGCAGGGAGTCGTAAGGAACACTTGGAGTTGATTAATATTAACATTTTAATGGTGTTCAACAGGAATGTATCCAGAAACGTGCGATCGAATCCTGAAAATTTCAACAGCAGACGAGGCCCTTAATTCGTAATGGCGAGCGCAGATGAACAGGCTAGAGCTGACTGCCGCTAGATGGCATGACCGATTCTCAATCGCCTCCGTACACGAAGATCAGGAAGCACGTCAATTCAAATGCGAAAATGTCTATATACTAGCTCAAGCAAGAACAAAGAACGAACGCGAACTTATGGAGGCGTGATACTGAACTGGCAAAACTATCAACAGATACATTGAAATCGATTCAACCTACCAACTTCTCAGGGACAAAGAACTTCAGAGCACCCAGTAAAAGGACACAATTCCGGATAAAAACCATGACCACGAGAACCAACACCCAGACCGAAGATGAATCAGTTGCGTAAAGCAATCAAGAGCCAAAACACGAAAGAAATGGCAAGCGGACCCATCGAATTCAAGAAAGAAAGCTACAGAAAATATAAGTTATTCTATCGACCAACCGAGTCGCAAGAAGAAAAGCTGGAACGCAACATAACAGAAAAACAAAATGGATCGATCGATCGAAATAAAGGGACAGAACTACTGAAATGGAGATTCTCAACGAGCCAAACGGATGCGAGATAATCAGACCATGACGCAACCCAAACCCCGAAAGGACCAATCGAATTACGTATCAGCCAATCGCCAAACGAATCACCAACTACTCTTCAGAAACTATATGAACACAAGCAGAAGTGGGGGAATTACCAACCCAATCGCACACTGACAATCGTGATGGAACGTTTGCAAGCCAAGTGCCAAGCTCGGCGAACTGATCAGCTGCTACCTAATCAACAGATAATAAGCCCACTCGAGCTACCAATATTTAGACATGTTGCCAACAAAAACAAACGTAGCCAAGACGATACACAGTAAAACCTCCACTAAGGAAGCTTCCTAATAAAAGAACCAAGAAGTTCCAAACTGCTGAATATCTTCTCTTCAAAGATTTGGCTGGTGTACGCGCCTAAAACCAATCAGTGCACTCATCTTAAGGCGACTTGAAACGCAAGGTGGGAATATAAAACAAAGTAATTCTGGCGAAAAAAATTCATTTGCAAATTGGTTTGGTGTTACCGAGTGAGTGACAAAGCTTGATTACGCTGATGACCTCGTCGTCCTCAGTAAAGACCCGCCAGAAAAGCAGTCTAGCCTTGATTATATCGGCAACTATGATCCGCTGGTTGGACTGGAATTAAATCCTGAAAAGACGAAATTCTTAACCACAAACATGGATATCGAGTCCAGCGCGGTTAGTGTTAACCGATAGCCAAAAAACCAAGTGAGACTCCTCCAAGTAGTTGGGCTACATCATCCTCCCAAATTGTCAAGCACGGAAAGAAGCAGACGTTCGCATCGACAACGCCAGGATGACGTTCAGGCACCTTTGCACCGTTCTGTGAAGACGCTCGGAAGTCAGTCTTCGAACGAAGCTCCGTGTGTACATTACGAACGTTCAATCTGTACTGACATACGCCTGAGATGAGACAGCCTCCCCGACTGATCTTTCGAAAACTCTAAGTACTTGACCATCCATGCCAAAAGAGAGTACTGAAAATATGTTGGAGCTACAGGGTATTCAATGATGTCGGATATAGTGTTATAATATTCTGCATCTCTTCAAAGTGATTCAAACTGCAGTCCTCTTCAAAACAAGCTTGGAACTGTCCAAACTCTCCGTGTCGCCAATCCTGTTCAAAGTTGCGCCCTTCACCGGAGCATGGTTGAAAGCCTGGCTGCGTACAGTTATGGCCAACGTTGAACCACGTGGTTTGCAGGTGCTTCACGGGGTCAAACTGTAGAACAGAAACTGGGTGGTGTTGTTCTCAGGGCTAGCTGCAATCACGCTTCATGGGTAGCAGCGATCCGGGATAGTCTTGGAGCCGAATCATCGTAAAGTACACTCAACTGAGTGTATTTCGCCAATTACCTACAAGTTGGCGTTCATATATGGCTGACGGGAACTCAGGGACTACGCTTAGCTGGTGAACCACAAGAAGGGCGAAACCGATAGTGAGCTGTCTGAGTTTTCAGTTCAAATGGGCGAGCCGAATGAAAGACAGGCAGAGAGGCAGAGGATCAACTAAGATGTTGCTGAAAATATTCTGCTGGTCTGTTTTATATATAAGCCTTACAAAATTAAAATACTCAAGGAAAGCCTGTTAGGTCCTGTTTTGCGGATTGACTGAGAGCGCTTGTGTGCA
>SJOL01000719.1:1231142-1258546 GCA_004794785.1 Opisthorchis felineus | reverse complement strand
TCTCGAACTTTCTGATGCCCCTCTGACATCCCTCCTTCCACACACAGGGGAATGTTTCCACTGTCGTTTGGTGGATCTTTTAGCCAAATTATACCGTGAGGCGGGGGGACAGAGCGCCTTGTATCATGGTGTGATAATAATGGTCCTGAGATCCGGTGGATTCCCCGCACATGCTCGCAAATACCACAAGAGGCTGCCCAGAGTCACGTATAGCCGTGGTTGCCTCGATCTAGTGGCGGTTACTGTCCTACGACAAGACCGCATTTGATGCATTGCACAAAAGGTTGGGTAGGTTTGGAAACTGGCTCAAAAAGCATTTCTGTTGCTAAATGGGAACCTCGTTTATGTTGTTTACCCTGAAAATTTAGCGAAAATCTGTTTCGAACGACAGCACGATCCGAATCACCCTGAGTATTCCAAAACGATTGGCACTCAAATGCTGAACCCCGCGGTTGGTGGCTGATAGCAATGTGGTCGAAATGACTCAGAGGCTGCTCAGCGGTAGGGGGACGCCAGGTAGCACAATGGCGCCCAGGGCGTCTAAATCCAGTACTGCTGAGAAACAACTGGTGATCAGTACAGTCCTCTGTTATCGCTGCGTTTTACGTTCGGATTAAACGTAACACCAAGGTGTGCTTTACACCTGTACACTGAAATCTCTTGCTATTATAACTAGTGGTGGACAAGTGTCTTTCAATCAATCAGAGCTGCAGTCCGTTGGTGCTTAAATGGAAACGACAAACAAATAGCGTTCAGTATTTTGATCAGTAAGGGTTTTTACCAAAGCGGAATGTCGGACACCACACAGTCGCCTGTTTACAGCTATCCAGTCGAGTAATAAAGCCTCAACTCGCGAACTTAGGGTTCTATCCCCACCGGTGCAACCTGCTGTAGTAACTTCAGGATTATAGTCTGTAGCGTGCCGTAAGTTCAGCAAACGTACTCGAGCTTCAGAGACGCACCGGAGGTCAATGGATAAAGTATCCAGAGTGCGGGCAAGACAGGCCTGTTAGCCAATCTGCTTAAGAGTTCTCACCCCAAAGACCGCGATAAAAATATGAGAACGATGACGCTGGTGTGCGGTGTGTCGAGTCTCTAGGTATCTGACTGGTGTTCCTGCATCTAGGATCGAAATAAGAGTGACGGCCAAGTGGTAAAGGAGAGGGGTTAGGAGAGAGAAATGAGGGAAGATGAGAGGAGTCAGCAGTTTGCACGTTTTCGTTTGTCCACCCTGCTGTATACGGTGATCTGGCTGATGTCATCATGCGAAAGCTTATGTGGTACGAAGAGAATTTTATACGTACGGTTCATGGTTGTATGCCATGGCATTCAAATCTGGACAGCAGGATGATTAAAGTCCTCGAGCAAAGCTTTTGGCTCAAAACCTGGCCACCAGGTAGCGGTGGTCGTGTGACTCTAGTCGAGTAGCTCAAATTTTAGGGAACAGATTGCCACATTTGTTCCAACCGCCAATCTGGAGGGCCAGGAGACTGTGCTTGTCTGACCATTAACCAATCTGATAGGAGAGACTCCGTGGATACTGAATGAGCATCCTCCGGTTACTGAGGTATGCAAACTGTGGCACCACGATAAGGTCCTGTCTGTTCGCAACGGGCGAAATCCCGCACGCTAGTCCTGTCCTGTGAACGTACAGACGACGGAACACGCAAGCACAGAAGTGCACAGGTCGCTTTATTTCAGCTAATGGTCGGTAACGGAAGAAAAGCTCCCGATGTGAACTCCCGACAAAACTGGCCTGGGAAAAGTAGGGTCGGTATGAAGCGTCATTAACGTTCGGCTTGCGGTCCACCTCCACATTTCGTTGTCAAAAGAAAACACTGTACCAGCGCGCTCGCAAGACGACATTCACTTGCAAGTGCACGGGTCGGCGGATACTACGTAGAAAAAAATCAGTGGTCAAACAAGGCACCGTCACTTTGAGACGGGTTTTTGACCTTGTCGGACTGTGTTTAGTGTCCCATGTCCAATTCAACCGGGTGTCCCAAATTCCTATTGGGATTTTAATGATTAGTTGATTTGAAAACCAAAAATGTCCCTAGATGGAAGAAGTTCGTTATTGAGATGTTTTACTGTGCTACTGATGAATGAACAAACACGTAGATTTTAGCTTACCTGAATACAGGCGATAGCCGCATCCGCCACATAGTCCGTTATCGAATCGGAAACGTTGAGCACTTTAATTGCATGTGGTCGGCCTTCAATGTACACAACACGAGTATGTTCAGCTCCCAAAAAATTCACGAATGGAGTCGGGTCTATGGTTGCCGACATAATTATTATCTGGAGGGTGGGAAGAGGGAGAGATTGAGAATATTCGTCTTCGACTGAAGCAGTTATGCAAACCCATAAACACAAAACGTCATGGTAACTGGCATAGTGGACCTAGGAGTAAACTGAATGGCACATTCTGGGGACGGAAATAGTTGAGTCCAGAGAGTTAAATTGGACTCTTCAGGTGAATAGCTTATACTGACAGCCCAGATTTAGGGACTTATGAGACCTGGCCTCTCTGAAACGATAAACTTTGCAGACGCGAAGTACTGGACCCATCACTTTCGGTTGGGTATGCAACAGGGATGTATGTGACCGCTGGTTTGTTCGCTGAGCTGGGCAGTTTGGTTACAAAGGTTTCAGTACCAGTGGAGGCAACCTCACCAGTGCGTTGTGAGTGGAAGTGCATTGAGATTGGAAGTATGTTCGGCTAAGCCCAATAAACCACATACATGAGACGAATCACCAACGCCGATTGAAAGTTCATGAGATCGTGAGCCGGAAGTCCCCTACACAGCTATGGTGTGGTGCTGAATCAATGACATGATCGCCTTAGGTTTTTGATGTGCCACGAACCAACAACTGTAAGTGTACCGTACCGGGTTGGGGATAAGTATGTCATCACTATTAGGATGCCAATGGAATCAATCATCTTCATCCTCGTTGTCATCACTACAGATTCAGGAGCCCCACAGTTTTGTCGCATTTCCCCTCGCTGAAGATGAAGTAACGGAGGACAGAACTGCGCTCTGGAAGCGACAGTGTTGGCAGATACGAATAGGGATGGTGCATGCACTAAGGGCATTTTATTTGCACTATGTAGGGGGATAGTAATGAAAGCAATAGCTCAAACACACTAAAACCGATGGGTGGGCGACCGAGCGCCGAATATCAGCACCCTAAACAATCGGTCTCTGAGTTCACAAAACAAAGGTAACGATAGCTATTAGGGTGAGTTTGCTGGTGTCGTTTGCGAGGCACAGTCACACCTCCTATTGGCCCTTTTGAACATGCACATGGTTAGGCGGAAGGAAATATACTACACCACCCTGCAGGTTGCGCCTGGTTATGCAAAACCATAGGTGCATCATCGGACAATGAACTAAGGACACCGCGTGTACTGCATTTGCGGCAAACTCCACGAACATGTCACATCGGAGCAACAATTACCTTCCTTTTAGGGCCTCATCGGGATACGACTCGCTGTTTGCAAGCCCAGAGACCGAAACCAAGAACGAATGAAACCAGGCTCTGGAAGTGCACGAAGTACACTGTGCAGCAGCTGGCCACAGTAAATAATCAGGCATGAAAAAAATCGTTCAGCTGTAGGACCCTTCCAGTGCCTAACTGCCATGCCACCGGAAGGAAGTACGAGGGCTGGGATACTGCCAGGTTGTCCAAGCCTAGAAAGGAGAAGTCGAGATGCAGAGGTCGGGTTCGAACCACGAACCTTCCGGTCAGTAAATTTGCGCTCTAACCACTGAGCTATCTCGCCCCCGAGACAGCGCCAACTTACTGACTGGAAGGTCCGTGGTTCGAACCCAACCTCAGGATCTGGACTGCTCCTGTCTAGCCTTGGGAAACCTGGCAGTATCTCAGCCCTCGAGCCTCCTTCAGGTGGCATGGTAACTAGGCACCGAAATGGTGTTACAGCTGAATGATGGTTGTTTGTTGATCGCGACCGACACTCCAATGGGTCTATCATCACGAACAGTGCCTGCAGGAAAATAATAGAGTAGCACTAACCTTCAGCAAAGGCAAGAGAGGCTTCCTCTGAACAAGAGGTGAGTCCGCTTTCCGATTGTCACTGGACAAGAGGCCACTCGTCGCAGAAGCCAGTGAATTGCGTGACAACGCCTGCGCTCGCGCACGACGATGAGCGGAAGTTAATACGACGCCGAACAGGACATCTGTGTTCAAACTACGCTCGTGTGCTTCGTCCAGGATGACATAATGGTACCGCGACAGATCTGGGTCAAGAATTGCTTCACGAAGGAGCATGCCATCAGTCATGTAGCGAATGCGCGTGGTGCGTGGATCGGAGGCATCCTCAAATCGAACACAGTAACCCACTGGCCCCGTACCAACAGCACCCCGGCCCAACTCCTCAGCAACGCGGCACGCCACTCCAATAGCTGCAACCCGGCGAGGCTGTGCGAAAAAGGAAGTTTAGGTGCTTAGTGAGGCTATGAATGTTGAAGGCAGATAACAGAAATGCGAGTGGGTAATGATGAGAGCTTCGGAATCACATGTCAAGTGAAATGTGCTCCCAAGAAACTCACATTATTAGGGAAAAGGTTTGTTAGTATGAAATATGTGTTCTAGGAAAGATGACTCACGGTAAAATTTAGACGGTACCTTCCAAAAAGTGGCACTTGATGAACCTGTGGTAGAAACAACCCCAAGACGATCATCCAATGCTAGAAAATTAACGAGCCTGTCAGTCGTTTGCCGAGTGAAGTTTTAACAACGGTGGATTGTAACCATCAGAGTTGCATATGTCATGAACCGGTTTCTCTCCAAACTGCAAAGGCCTTATATTATCCCTACATGGAAATCAACAGGAAGAATTGTGCTTGACGAGATTACGGTCAGAAGTACTCATCCCATATAAAACATGGACAGCGTGCAAGTTGCAGCGGGTTCAACCCAGCTGAATGAGTGCTACGTAGTGCAAAAACATCCCATGCCAAACGGAGATGTGTTTACGGGCCGTCGTTAGCGAAGAAGTAGCGGAGGATACAGCATAATAAGGCAAGACTTTTAGACTGAGTTATATGGGTACCTTCGTGGGTTGCATGTGCAGATATAGTCTCTTATTTGTTCAGAAGCTAGTCGATATGAAACACATCGCGGTGGTCCTTCCAAAAGGAGCCGTCTCCTAAAAGCAAGTGGAAGAGACAGCTACGGTCACACATTTTTCCCTACACTGCAGGATAACTGCACATTTTCATCGCAAAAAGTGAACTCCTCCAGTGGTGAATGAATTTTTCCGGGCCCAACGACGTCCGCTACCGGACATCAGCATGTAATACCGGCCCACAAGATACCCTCTAAATAGGTCATTCCTCCTGGACATTCCAACCCGTTCTCCGAACACAGCTTTTTCTCAGGAGCGGCCGGACAACCACTTCCTCCATGGTGATCACCTTTGGGGATACTTCCGCAGGTAGCTTGCCAGCATCCCCAGGATAAAACGTTCAAAAGAGGTAAGCTAGAGAATGAGTCTGCAGCAAACCTTAAGGGTTTCTGGGCTTGTATCGGTCTGTTGCATCAAACGAAAATGAAGCATGTGGAGTGCTTGAGAGTTTGCTGGCCCCTTTCATAATGACCCTTTGTGTTAACTTCAGAATACTTTCGTATAAATTAATGTGTGTAACCATAGCACACTGCAAAACTGTTGCAAAACCGATTAAGTGCCATAACCGGAATATGGAAGACAAATGAAATTAACATCCACGGGCCATATATATAGTATTCGTTGACCACGTGGCGTGCATGACACGAAAGGCGAACGCATGGATGGAGTTGCTTCAGTTCAACCGAAAAATGAGCAAGATTGGGCATGAGTTGAGTACGACGGTCGAACATATTGTGGTGCCAAAGTCAATAACAAGCTTAGAGCCCGCCCAACCAATCCAACCCCGCACTGAAGATGTCACCTCGGTTGGTGATGAAACGTTTGCAATCCAACTACCAAGCCCGGCGAACAGGCCAACAAACAGGCTTAGAGACAACAAATGTTCAGCCAGTCAGTCGCTTACCCAACTATGAACTATGTACCCAGATACAGTGGTTCAAGCTACTGCATTTTCATCTACGGAGAATAAACAGAATTCTTATATGACAGACATGCAGTATAAACGATAGAAAAATCGGTTCAATTGTCAAATTCTTTCATACTTCTGCGGAAGTATGGAGCAAGAGAGCCGCATGTTGAAGGTGAGAGCTTTGATTCTGGACTGCTATGGGCCGCGTAACCGGGCTGTATCTGTCAATGGCCACTAACAACTGCGGCAGGTGTCAGTCCGATTACGTTGACAGATAACGTATTTCGTGTATGTTGCAAAGATTAACCACATCTGGGTGGTTTCCATTCAACACACGGCTAAATTTAGGGTGTTTTGTGAGCCAAACGGTTCGGTATACGAAATGCGTGGCATAACCAGGGTAACCTATAGAATGTGATAGTTACTTTACCTGAAAACCCCTTGGCATACTTCAGTCTTACTGATCATCCCTACCGATTTCCCACCAAACCGGGATGTTTCTGGTCCAAAAAGTAGGACTGATCACACACAGCCAAAAGAAGATGGCACCACAGATGTCGGTGGTTGGCAAACGTCGCTCTGGCCTTCCTGATCCGGGAATTTGTTCTGTTCTTTACCAGAATGTCGGGACTCATATCATTGCTCAGACAGGTGAGTTTGTCTACAACACGGATCAGTTCATTTTCCAGCATGAGTTTGGACCCGATCAAACCCATCATTGCAATAGCACTCCACACTGCGGGATAGAACGTGCATGACAAACTGTAACGCAGAATTATTTGGGTTGTTTAAAACAGTTTGCACTTCTAGAAGGCGATATCGCGGCATACTCAGTGTCTGTGATCAAATGCCCCAAGATAGTTTTAATCCCCAAGGTAGCCGGGAAGGAGAGTCAAGCAACATATGGATAAGGAAAAGAAAGAAAGACAGATGCCAATGGATGCAGTGAACCCAAGCAAAAGCTTGACATGGACGTGCAGGTGTTTAAGGGAGTGGGCATATAGACCCCTTAGAAGAGACAAGAACTTGAAAGGACAACAGATGAGTGAAACAAACGACAGTGGCAGATACTGATAAATATCACTGAATACGAACAACCCAACATAACTACCTGGGTAATAGCTACAACGCCATTCGAAAGTAGATTTTTCTCGAGCAGGAACTGTGGGATTTGTGTTGTTTTTCCTGAGCCCGTGGAGCTGACAATGATACAGTGTTGTGCAGACTGGATGGTCTCAATGAGAGTTTCTCTGTGTTTCCATATGGGCAGCCGTTTTCGATACTCAGCCAAGGACTCGCGGATTTTCGGTGAAGGGATTGACGAAGATGGGCATGAAGAATTTGAGGCTTCAGAGTATAAGGGACATGAGCAGGCATTAGTAGAAAAGTAAATAAACAAGAGCTAAATTTAAGACTCTGAAAGAACATGGTTCAACCAAATATGCTGATTAACGAACATTTCACGATACAATGTACCTAAGGATGGTCACTACGACAGTATTTCTGAAGATCTTGTCCTGAACAAATGAAACCAGAAAATGTTCTTCGCTCTTTTACGCCTCGAAAAAGCGTGTTGGAGGATCTTACGTTCCAGAAATAGCACCAGGGGTTTCAACTGTATACTTTACTTTGACAACCACTCCATCTAACCTGAGGGGTCTTATTTGGCTTTCGACTTCAAGATCCTGGGTTGTCTAGCAAAGCACAAGGAGACGATATGTGGGTTTTCTTCACTAGCTGAAAATTCTCATCGTTTCGTGTGTCCTCTTCATGCTCCACTGTTACTACCCACAATATCTTAAAGAGAGGCTGGAGTGGTTCTGAGTGCTCAAAAAACACTCCTCCCCTGATTCGGAGGTCCACTGACGTTGAATAAAACTGCGATCCACTCTTCACAATATTACTCATGGTGACGGATGAGGTTGTCACATTGTCGGTGGCTGAACAGTCCCATGACACTAACTGGTATGTAGGAGCGTCCAGCAAATAAGCAAGAGATTTAAGAACCGGTGTATTCTTTCGAACACTGGGCATAATTCAGCTAGTGCTGTTAGGCGTCAACTCAAGCGCAGCCTGCAGACAGGTAGAGAAACCAATCATGGAATCCCAGAGATGGAGGAAGCTAGTGCAGCTTGGGGTGTTCGATAACTGTTTCACCTGACAAACAGGACCGAACCCCTTGGTTGTTAGTGCGGTCCTCAAAGAAAAAACGGTAATTCAACACAAGGCCCATGGGCTGAATGCGTTCAGCAACAGTATACTTTGCCGTACAGTTCAACGTTTATGTTTTTAATTCGAACCGCTCACACTGAAGTCACATCTTGAAAAGGAGTGGCGAGGTTATGCGAATGACATGGCTCTGTTAGTGGATGACCACTTGTCCGCACAAACCACTCTAATAGAAAATCGAAAGTGTTCCCCTGTTTCGGCATACCCTTTGCACCTTCAAAATGCAGTCGTACCTCAAGATTCAACCCTCCTTCGGACGGACGAACTTGAGGGGTCTGTGAGTGCACTGTGACAGATGAAGAGAAGAGCCACGTTGCATCGCCCTTGGTATTAGAAATGAACTCCAATTATGCTGCCAATGACGCTGATCCAGTGAGACTAGAGAACCGTGTCTATTAGACAGTAATGAGAACAGTCTTGCGTTGTGGCTGTGGATCCTGGTCTCTCAAATCTGAGAACCTTAAACACCCTCCAATATTTGATCGTCGATGGCTCCGTGGTATAACAGGCGCCAACTCGCTGCATATATGTAATCAAACGGTCTGTAAGCGAGTACTAGGTAATGAACTAGATTCGCTTGGTCAGGTTAGAGTGGTTGAGGGTATGTACTACGTGTGTCTAGCTAACATCCGCCAAAGAAGACCGTTTTTACGCTAAACCTGTTGGCAAAAACGTTCGTGAAGGACATACCATGAATTGGTGACGCGAAATGAAAACGGCTACTGTCGAGTTGAGCGCCGTGCGACCTTTACGCCTTCCTGGCTCAGGTCCACACGGTTCTCCACGCGCGCGTTGAGAAACCCTAGAGGACATGGTGCGTGACCGACCCCAGTGGAGAACTTGCTGTCACTTCCTGCTCGGACTGCACAGCTGACGTGTCAGTGGCCGTGTGCTGAGTTTGTGTCGGGTGAAGTTTGTAAGGGATGCAGAGTCAAGCTTGCTGATGAAGTCTAGCGCCGATGCGATAACCAGATGTTCATTTTAACGGATTATCTCAACGGTTTTGGAAGGGGTGGGCACCCTGTTACCGGTCGTTTTCTCCAGGGCCCGAGATTCTTTGGTAAGTCCCCACCCCTCCTTCTTTCCATTCCTCACTGGAGCCTTCTTTCTCCATGATTGTGTGGCAATCAGGGGCCCCTGACAACGCTGATAATTGTGTTGACTTGGTTCTGGTGCATTGTAGTAGATGAGGATTTCGATAGCTTCTACTTTTTGCAGTAGTTAACTGATTTCGGAATGTGCAGTAGTTAAAGCATTTTGGCAAAACTCCCTGTAGTTCCTCATCCACCTATGGTTGTAGCCCTTTTTATAGAAATGTTCGGTTTTTAAAGTTGACCTGAGTTGGGATAGGTAAGTGGCTGGTTGCTGAAGCTCAGTCACAAGGACGCTGGTCTTTGTTGAGAACTACACCTACAGACTGACGGGTTACTATCAACGCATTTCTATCCTTAGCCAGCGGTCACTGTTTTCTGGTGTTGTACCATCTTACTTGTCGTTCTGAGTAATCCCTCGGAAACAGTTTCCCGAGTGCTTAATATCACGACTGTCTGTGCATGACGCGATTGACAGCGATGGAAGTTCATCTGTAGCATCAAGACAGTCGCGGATCGGAGTGGAAGCGATATGGTAATGGCGATGATACCAGGGATAACTTGGAGGCCGCCGGTAGCCGGGAAGCCGTCGTTCCACCCGGGAAAACCAGATGGCTGGATTGTATTTTCCACGCCTGCTGCCAGCAACCACTACAGTCTATGCTAGGGACAAGATCTCAACATAAAGATGATTTGCTGATATAGAGGAGGATGTCAACGTTGTTTCCACTACTTGAGGCTACCGACCATCCAGCTGTCTCGCGCTCAAAGTAAGTTACCAGTGGCGCATCTATATTAACCTCAACAGTGTCAACCCATGGCTCCGTCAAGAGTTCTTGTGGGTTTATTTTGTTGCCAAGAATTGGCAGAGGATTTGTCCAAGACTAACCCTAAGTACTGTCGTCCACGAGCTATGATTAGCTGCAAGTACCCCTGCGTGGCCCTTGGAATCGATTTCCTCCGTCATTTCAACCGGTTGGGCAACAAACGCCGTGAACAACTGATGGAGACTGAGTAGTCTAAAACGACTGGTCTGGCGATTTTGCCCGCTAGTTCGCAAGTTCAAGGAACTTTACTGAGTCTTTGTTACAAGTTTCATCGCTGTGACCCATCGCACACCGACTGCTGGCCCTCCGGTTCGGTGCAGACCCAGACGACTTTCGTCTAAAACAGTGCGCATGGACAAAGCCAAGGTTGAGAAAATGCTATAACTTGATATCATTCGTCTGCCGAATGGCTCTTGGGTCTCGCTTCTGTTCACGTTCCCTAGGAAAACTGGAGGTGATTAGGGACCATGTGATTACTGTGCCCTCAACATTGCTACTACTCAGGGTTGGTACCTAATTCCACACGTGCGGGGGCTTTATCGCCAGCTTTTTTTGTACAATGGTAATCTTGAACCCTGCTGATAGGCTCTTACTAGATTCCTGTTTCCGAAGCCGACGTTTCGAAGACTTTCCTTTCGAATTCGTCTATCACAATAATTATCACTGATAGCAACGCACCAACGAATACGTCCAGATGTCATTCGATCCTAGTAAAGTTCCGAAGACCTTCCGGTGTTCCAAAGATAGGTTAAACCGAGGCGTGGGCGAGCGTTGATCACTACCTTTAACGACATAATCGTGGTTAGGAGATCAGCGGAAAAACACAACGTACAGTTTAATACCCTTTCAGAACGCTTATCCCATTGATAAATGCACAACCGGATTCTCTAAGGTGTCGTTTTCATGTCACACCTTATCCGCTAGAGGCATCCGGCCGTTTTTTTTTGTAAGATCGGCGCGATGATCGACTGAGGTTAATTACAGCTGTACCGTCTTAACGACTCGGTAACCTACCACCGCCCTTTTATCCATCACCGTGAGCACATTACACGGCATCTCGCGAGCCTACTTAGGGGAAAGGCAAAAATAGTCAAATTAGTCGAATCAGCACGAGTGGCATTTGTAAAGATGTCTTCACTGTCATCCTGTAGTACCTGTATTCATTCCCGGAAGACCTCAAGCCAGTAAGCGTCTAGCTTCAGCTTGAGGCTGTCCACCCCTTCAGATGGTAAGTTACTCCAATTTTTTGCGACTTTAAGAAAACAAATACGTGTTTAAATGGGACCTTTCCTTGTTCAGATTAGGATGGTGACCTTGAAGCGGAGGATTTCATGTTTTCTGGAACAATATAAACGGGTTTGCATCTACCAACCCTCGGAACACCTTAGAAGTTCCAGTAAGCGCACCACGCCACGCATCTCTGGTAGGAGAGTAACTATTTTAGACGGTTCCATACTCTAAGTCCCTGCACCTAAGCATCTGCTTATTGGGTTTTCACTGGAACTCTTCCAGAGGTCTCATGTCGCTTTTCAGGTACGGCATCCAGGCTCGAGTCTAGCATCTTGAACGGTGTTTTAGCATGACAGGATGGAACTAAAACCTCTAGGCTTCTAGAAGATACAGTTCTGTGTGGGTGAAAAAGTGCCATGGTTTTTTTGAAGAACAAAAGTGGGACCTAAATTTTCGTGATATTACGAAGTAGTTCACATGTACTACATTTCTTGTCTGCTATGGCGTTAAATATGGATTAATTAATCCCCTTCTTAAGAAGGGGATTGGATATGGACTGTTTTCGGCGCTACTTTCGGTAGTTATTATGAACCCTACCTGGCGGTTTGCCGCAGCAGCCTTACACTGTGTTCTAGGTTCGAAATCGCTAGTATTCTCGATCCCAAAATCCCTAACCTGGAGTACATTGCGCAACTCATGTTCGTTAACCGGTTGGTCACTTTTTCTCGGTGGGCTTTTAAGAATGTCTACCAGACAACAGCGACTTCAAGTATTCAAAGACACAAGAACAAATTATCCCATTTTCGTCGTAAAGAAATTCCAGACAATCAGAATATTACCTCTCATGCCTACATCTCAACACTCAGGGAGCCAGCTAGCGACCCAATGAAATTTAGGTCCATGATTGGTTTCGGGGATTTTGAGGCTGACTGGGCAATACAGGTTTCGTAGCACAATAGGTACACACGCCAAAAGGAAACCGCAGAATCGCCGACTCGGTTAGTACCTGGGCTTATCCACGTGTGATGGCTGAAAGTGAATCCGTAGGATAATCCACGTGTTCCAAATGCTTAGACGAATTTCAGTGGCTATAACTATGTCCTATGGCACTCGCCTACTTGTTGCAGGCGTCAAGTGCATTCGCGCGTCGCGACTGCAGCTCTTTGTACCTCTCTTCTTTCCTTAGCTATGATGGACCACCCCTAGTTCGCGGAACGAGGACGCGGCCAGTTTCATTCCACCGCTGTGGAGACCAGCAAGTCCGTCGCGACAGATAAACACTGTCGCATGTATGAGGCCTAAACGCAAGACTCTCTAGCACGGATAATTTGCCACTTTTGAGGGACCCGGAACAGATGAGATCATACGGTATCTGTCCTGGTGAGTCACAAATTCCTGCGGGACAAGGCGCTACAGCTGAGCCGTGAGTAGCTTCTGCTCCCTCTTACTATGAATCACCACAGTAGTTTCACCTCTTGACTTGATGGACGACGCCACATGAGCCAAAATGCTGCGTTATGTTTTCAGGCAATCCGAGTATTCTTTCGCGGCGACCACTGCTCCTCCGCGATGGACATAACTAGAATGGTTGCAGGTGCATCCAGAACTCGGTCTCCTAGCAGGGAGACCAGGTGCCTAACCACGGGCGGGACAAAGGTGCTCAGGTTACGAGGTCGCCGGCCTGACCCCTACTGGAATTTCCGAGGCTAGAACCTTCTCAGGTATCAGTGTAGGCTGGTGATCAATCCCCATTTTTCAGTGTAGCCCCCGGGCGATCCATATGTTCTTGTTTGGAGTGGTGCTTGTTACGCTTCAAACGACCTTAACCGCCATATCAGTTGCTTCTGGCGACCGGCTCCTGACAAGCGGCCACACAAGCTCCACAATGAGGGTATGGGACGCAGAAGTTACTACACACTTTCCCACAAGATGCACTCAGCACTCCCAGCTATAACATCGGCTTCTGGGCAGACCCATTATTGACCCTTTGTCTGCTGACCGAGGCAGCTAGCAGCAAGGTCCCCACGCCCACGGGATAAATTGCATTTTTGCTTTCATTTCTGACCTCAATAATACTCCGTGAGTTTTAGCCTGCGTTCCACACGCTCCCGCGGTGCTATATGAAGGCGCAGGTTTCTCTCCGACTGTCCAATCTTGTAATTCCCACCCTGTACCTACCCCCATCCTCTTCATTCTGGCTATTAGTCTAATGTCGGGCACTTTGCCTCATTTCACGACCTATGCCGGTAACACGCACTACACCGTGTACTTCCGTTATGTCTGATCCGCTAGAAGGACTTCAAAAGCCGCAGCCACAAAAGTGAGATTTCGGGGGACTAACTCGCCATCGGGTACTGGCGATTGCCCCCACTGGCCTTTCCGCGATTTGGTTGCCTGCTCCATTTTCAGACGCAACTCCTGACCATTAGTTCCCGGTTGACTCAGGTGATCAGGTAAGCTTTATCCACCCCTAAACTTTGATCCTTCCACACTTATCGGGGTCCGGAGACCTAAGGGACCGTGCGCATGTGAAAACCACCTGTGGGTAATATCGGTTCACTTTTGACATTGGCCAACGCCATCAGTTTGCATATTTGTCTATTGTTTTGGATGTACTCAAAGCCATTTTTAAGAGTTTTTGGAGTATTTCGGCTAGCCATAGATCTTGCCTACAAGGTCTTACAGGACACCGTGACCAAGTTCGCTACGGTTCGCAGCGTTTCAGCGTTCGTGTCGGGTAGTTTCCAGCTACTACCTACGGACAGTAACCTTCACCTTCATGCTATTCTGAGAGTGCTCCCTTTTCAGTCCTTGTCTACCTCGATGGCTGTTTAGCCATTGACGCCGGACACTGCGTCCATACCCCTCGACCCAAAGAATGCTAGCCTCTACGGACTTGCGATTTACACGACAAGCGTTGCAAAATAGATCATCTGTAATACGTTCAACATGGGCATTATTCCGCATTTCAAGAGTCCGTGAGCGTTTTCTTTGCACTCGCTGCTAAGTGGTTCGGAAAATCTGTGCCAGTGAACAGAAAAACGACATCTCGCCACCTGTCGATATAGTACATATGCTGCACATTTTGGGTTTCTCCGTGACATGTGATTACTGCCTTATTCTCTAGGTGATCGGTTTGCCCCTACTGAGATGAGCAACTCTCTCTTATTGTTGTTACGGATTCCCACAGTTATTCGGTTACATAAGGGGCAGCCCTAAACAGATGTTGACTTTTTAGACCTACCACACCGTGTTTTCCAACTCAACAGCTCCCTCCATGGATGCACGTGCTCCAGAACTTGAGCAAATCGCTGAGAAAAACCGTGAGTTTGACGGAGACTCCACATGCAAGCGACAATGGACTTTGTTACTTCATCGCTCTTCCGCGATTTTTTAAAACAAATTTTCCTTTGTCCACAATATCCGCCTCCAAGTTTTTGGCATTTGGAATGTAAACTTGCTGAGTCAGCATATTCAAGAGCTCGTCAACCGCTCCGAATTTCCATTCATTGCCTATTACCACTATTATTAACCCCATTATTATAAGTTTAAACACGTCAGTCACACAAATCGAGTTTTCAGCTACCAACACCATGCAAACTTATGGCCCAAATTTCAGCCACAACAAGTGTAGGAATACCTTTCAACATCTAGTCCCAATAAGAGTTGGCGATCATTCCGGCTCTTGAACCAGAAACTGTGCCAAAACCAGACAGCGGGAATGATGTTTTCATTACCTCACCTTAAGGTTTTTACTCGGTTACAAATTCTCGCCACGCTCCCCCCATGTTACATTGTATCCTCATTCTCGTCTCGATATTTCCCGTTTATAGAGTGAAATGACTTGACTGTACCGATTTCAGCATGCCCCTATTGTTGCTCTATCACGGAAACATTTTGTCTCCCAGCCTCATAATTCTGCATTTTTAAGTACCTGCATTTGATTTTCGTTTTATGTTTTTCGGGTTGTACTGCTAAAATGACAATAAACCTGACGTTGCCCATCGGCTGGAAGATTCCCAAGAATTTTAGTTGTTGTCTTGACTTGGGTTGCGAAACAACACGGTCAGAGTACCTGGGACCCTTGCGGATTGAGGTCACCACAGCCTATCGTTTTATGTAACAATCCGAATAAATACCTTTGCCATTTCAGACCTATTTTGTGTTAAATACGGCATTATGAACGACAGGCATCATCCTTGCTTAAATAGGCATGGTTAAACCACTGCACTGTAATGGCGCATAGCCACAAAGCACATGTGCAAAATGTGATGGGTCCATTTGCTACAGTAGCGTTCTATCGACCAAAAAGCGGGAGGATTCTGCGAGTATTGAATTATTAAACATTAAAACATCATGGAGTAATGCCAGATGCGTCCAACGGGTTTTGTCTCGGTTGAAGGACTAGCCTGGCACACTCACCGCGATCTGTCAGGAAGGAGCATGCCCATCACCAGTCGGGGGGGGGGTACCAAAACCACGCCGATCTCTCATGTTCTTATAAAAGAAACCTTTGTTATTTCCAAAAGGTATAGCAAAGCTGCGAATTGTTAGAGGAAGCCATAGGCTTGCTAAAGTTCTAGAGCAGAATTTCACATTGTGTGTTATTGTTGCCTCAACGAATCCCGGATTTGTGTTTTCACCAAACTTACAGAAAAAAGCAACACAATATTATTTTCCACCGCGGACCACTCTAAAAGCTGCTGAATCGATGGTCACTAGACATCACTTGTTAGGCCTGTTTTCAGAACAACAAAAACAAAAGAACACATGGTCACCGCATCGATGCTGATCCAAAGGGCGGGCAAATGCACATTTCTCCAAAACTTTCCTGGTTCGAATAAAACTTTTTACGTAAAAATGTTGCATTTTGCTGTATGTAGGCCCAGACCAGAAAACCAACCTAACCTGCCCTAACTTCCTATCAAGTTGTTTTGGCTAATCTCTCTTGTTAATTTTTGTCACGCATTCATTTTTAAAGTTTCACTGCAATGGATTCAGATATGATTGATGAGAAGTTCGCGGCTCTCCGGTTTTCATCCTTCACGGCATTTCAGGACGCCGATCCTTCAACGCACACCCGAAATTTTTCTGAAACCGTAGTTTTGAGGGAAGGAATCTTTAACATAAAGTTTAAACGATTGATAATATTTCTTCAAACACCAAAAATCTCCTTATGCGGCTGCAGTTTTCGGAAGTTGTTTAAACATACTCAGGGCCCCCTATGGGCATGGAATTCATATTTTAGTGGCTGCTAATGGCTTTGCGCGACGTCTCCATGAGGATGGTAGAGAATTTTGTGGGAAAACTTGTTTCTTTGCGTGTTTTTACCCGCATTGGATTTGGAAGTAATCTCAGGACTGCATGAACAAAACGTACGCACTATATGTCCGCGCAAACTCGAAATGGATCAGCCATTCGCGGCCTCTATAGGAAAGCGTTTTCTATCGTTGCGGCAAATGTCCCCCCAAATCAAGCCAAGCGATTCGTCACAGCTTGTAAGTTTCATGATTTGTAGCACATACCATTTCGGGTGCACGGCAAGGTTTTGTGTTGACCGGTATGCTGACCTCTTGAAAGTGCCGTTGGAAGAACCAGTGGGTCTATGGGCAGAACAGTGCAATAAGGTGGCCAGTGCCTTGAAGTTCTGGCCAAACTTCAACGAATCGGGATGGTCTTGTGGGCGCGTGTAACGCTCTATCGAGAAATATTAGGGATATGTTGAACTACGTGCAAGCCATCAGACTTGGTATGGTAGTCGTGGTACCGTCCCCACGGCGTCGTACTTGGGTTCGTGGACAGCCTCGAGCATGAACATCTTAGATAAGTCGGTTGAGGTTGTCACTGTAGTTAGGATCGGCCAAGGGATCATGATAAATGAGGATCAGCATGGATTAAGGATAGTCTTTTGTCCATCAAGGGCGCACTGTGGCTCAATGCCGTCATTCAAACGAGGCAATAAGGCAGCCATGTCTAAACTGGGGACACAAAATAAGAAAAGAAGTCAAAATGTCCGCTAGAGGGCACTGTGGTATGAGTTATATTGCGACCCGAAATAACGCTGCTGAGAGTGGTGTCAAAGTTCGACTGCTGCATTGAGGCGTTACTGCCCGATTTACAAAACCGTAATCGATATTAAGGTGTAGGTACTAGGTGTGCGGACGATCCAAACGGGTGTGGGCATATGTGAATACGAGGGACGTGTATTAGCCAAATTGTGCGAAGCTAAGTTAGCTCGGAGAGTGCAGCGACAATAGATCAGAGAAAAACGTGAGACGGCTGACTGTGTTGCGTGTTTTTACGATTAGGTGACCTCAGAATGGTGCAGAGCAGCCTAAAGAAAAGCATGCAGGCTTTGCAAAACGAATTGCCTCTGAGGTGCTATATCGCGTGTATTTAGTGAGTCTCCATTATCATTTTTCCTTCTGCTATTGATGAATTTTTGGATTTGTGGGAGTTTTGTCCGGGATAAATGCCACAACCCGGGCAGGTTCAGGATAGCGGCACAGGTGTCCATTTTAGTTCAGCCTTTCCTGAATTGCAGAAGGCGGAGTATGAAGTTCATCAGATGTTGTAGGGGTGTCTTTGGGGAGAAGGCATGCAGTTGAAGTGAGAGTTGGTAAACGTGCAGTATTCCGCATCGTCGCAGATAGGAGTTCCGGAAGGGGCGGATATGGTACGGAAAGATTTGTAGGATGTTTACGGATCGCACAACCTGTCAATTGCTAAAACAACGGAGTACATACAAACGAACCGCAGTTTTAGTATTCATGGCTTTCCAGGGCACATTCGACTCGGTTGACCGGTCGGTTCTCCTTGAAATGTTCATCAAGGAATGCCGTAAAAATTTGTGAGCCTAAAAGACTCTTTCTATTCTCGGATTTCTACATGTGTGAGAATATATGGAGAGCTCTCCAAAAGCTTCCGTACACGGAGTGGTGCCCGTCGGGAGGGCATGTTCACTCCATTTATATTTAGTTTCGTGATCGTTGAGACAATGAGACGAACGTTGAAATCTCTTACAAGTCCCGGTATTCTAATAGACTCTGACAAAAACCCTGTCGATCTGGAATATGCAGACTACGTCTTTCTCTTCTTTAAAGACGAGAAGTAGCACGTGCTTTCGGATGAACTGACCAAGGTTATTCTGTTCTTTGATATGCACTTTGAACCCACAAGGTGTAAGGTCATGCTACTGGATGTGCAGTCACTGATCACTTGACTTGCGTTCCAAGAGGAGGCACTAGAAATTGTGGAGCGTTTTACGTACTTTGGAAGTTGTATTAGTTCTGATCGTAGTGTGACAGATAAGGTCGGTGCACGAGCCTTCAAGGCCCGGGTCACGTCTGCTAATTTGGGAAATCTGTGTCGTCAAAGGGGTATATCCCTGAATCTCAAGGGACATGCGTATGAAGCTACAATACGGGCTGTTTTGCTGCATGGCTGTGAGACTTGGTCTGTTCAATAAGCGGAAATGAGATATCTTATGGAGTTCGTCAACCGCTGTCTCAGAACCATGGCTCGTGTTGGCTGATGTTGGCGAGTCTATAATGAGGAAATATGAGAGTGGATTTTTGGTGGTGCTACGAGAACCTCCATTGAAGGAGGCGTCAAGCACCAGAAGTTGCGTTGGCTAGGTCATGTATTACGTATGCCGGAGACGTTTGCCGAAGACAATGCTGTTATTCGTGCCCACTTCAGAGATGTGCCCAAACCTCGACCTGGCAGGGGGGTATGAAAGCCATTGCGAAACGTTTGGGCGCTGTCGGTGCGACTCGCCTTCAAAGATGGGTACCGCGTGATCCTCACTGCACTTGGTTGGAGACGCTGCAAGATTTGGCTGCTAATCCATATCAATGGCCTTCTTGTTGTCAGTTTCTATCCAGGTTGCCTGAGTTACTGTCTGAAGATCTGGGCACCTCATAATGAGCCAGCATAAAGCTAGTACTAAGTTCCTTCCTTGTCCACCTTTATTCCTTTCCACAGATTATTGCTTTCAAATAAATCATGGTTATACGGCAACGAAGAAGCATTGTTGAACACTGATATCGTGCTGTCCATGATGATGATGATGGGGCTAGGTAGCGACCGAAAAGGCCAATCAGGTAGGACATACTTGGATTGGCAGGCAAGGCGCATTGAGGGGATGGAGTATGTGGAATCAGGGTCTATCAAGCACTCAGAGGACAAAAGCGGAAGTTGTGGCATTGTAGCGGTGTATTTTGCTTGAATGTGGGTTGAACGATTTTTGTTCCTGGGCAATGAGGTATAGTTAATAGTGCTCTGCTAATGAAACGTTGAGCTCGAATAACAAAAGTGAGACACCAATAAATGTTGAGCATTACGTTTAAATCGATTACAATACTAGGTGCACCCTATGAATAGAAATACAATGTAAAAATGAAGTACGCTAAAGTGGGGAGACCTATCAGTGTGTAAGGTCCTCAGTGAGGTTGTGAGGATAGAGGCCGGATGTAGGGAGTGTTCCCTTGGCGATATTATCGCCCACACTTGTTCCTTGCTCCGTGGCCTTGTGTTTGTTGACGCTAGATCCAAGGACCGATGTGGCGTGCAGTTGAGGCGCGCTGCGTTGGTGTGTTGCGCTTGCAGGCGCTCTGACGTGCGTGTTGGTGTTGTGTTTGGCCGTGTTCCCTGCTAATATATGTCGTTGCATCCAGTGGGACTTGAAAACAGTGTGAAATCACATGGCGTCCTTTAGAAGTTCACGGAGCCGGCGTTGACCTGTTGTTGACATGTTGTTCACAAAGGTCGTATTCAGTGTCACGATGTCGTCTCGTGATTCACGTTGTGGGACGTGGAACAAAACAAAGCACGAGGGAGACATTGGACGCGAATGCACTAATTAGATTGGGCAACCGCTACATAGTAAACATTGCAGTTATCAGCTAGGTCATCATTATCGGAGACAGCTAGATCACATCACATGTGGCTGTCTTAGTAGCTCATCTATTCGGATATTGTAGACATGATTTTGGGAGTGAAGATGGGTTGCAATACTTCGGCATGAACAACTAGTTGGGTGAGACCGACCGTATGTGGCAGATACAGAATAGGGCGCCAGAATAGCCTGAAATAGCAAGCAGCTTCAAAAATGCTACGTTTGTTTAAGATGTGGAAGATTTATATGTATATACCAGGATGCCGAAGGTCACGAAAGTGTCGGTTTACAAACACAAGCCAGTTAGTTAATCGGTTTTCTAGAAGGGAGCCCATAGTTGGTGAGACTGGTACTGCGGTTGAGTATGGGATGCATACAAGTTATGATGAGGAGGACGGAGCTGTCGATTCTATTGATAATAATAATAATAGTTTATTCCCAACTGGTGGGTGGCATGCCGTCAGGCATGATCATAATGTTACAGTCGGAATAAAAGATGACCGGCGGGTTTGTGGGTACAGGGGATTGCTCGTAAAGGGGACAGTGTCGTAAACAGTGGGCGTTAATAATAATAATAGTAACTTGTAGAAAGCATGCTGATTGAGGCATGATCAGGTCGTCACAACCTGAACGCGGCAGGTAACAACACAACGGGCAGGCTTATCACGCGAAAAGTCACCACAGTTGTGGGAACCGAAAAAAACGAGGACAATGGGCATGAGGTACGACTAGTTCAAAGATGAGGCCTGCTGATCTGAACTAAAACTGAAAACCGCTGCAGGCATGAGTGACCTTGGGCGGTCGAGTAAATGGCTAGGGTTACCAAATGGAAAATGGGGATGGAGGTTGAGGGATTCGATCTGGAGACAAATGGCAAGTTTTGTCAAGAAAGTGTTGTTTAAATTGAAACTGAATAAACTCACTGGTGTCACTGTTGCAGGGAGGTCAGAATTAAAGGGTAGTGTTGATTGGGAGATGGTGCAAATGCATGGGGCCAATGGAACACCGTAAATGAAATTGAACCTTTGGAAGAGGCAAACCGAAATTCCGCCGGGAA
Organism: Opisthorchis felineus; assembly: GCA_004794785.1. Lineage (NCBI taxonomy): Eukaryota > Metazoa > Platyhelminthes > Trematoda > Opisthorchiida > Opisthorchiidae > Opisthorchis > Opisthorchis felineus. The sequence goes on along the minus strand of SJOL01000719.1, from coordinate 1,237,151 downwards.
TCTAGGTTGGTTAAGTCCGAACGATATGTCCAGCGGTTTAGAACGAGGCTGTTGGGCCCAGGTGAAAAACTTGTTTGTGGTTGCGATTACAGGCTCGAGTGGGCGAGAAGCTGCGGTCGAGATTCTGAAGAAAGTAGTTGCGGGAGTGCCATCAGACTGGGTAGGCAGTGCCATGCCGTCATTGCACTGACCTACTTCGGTTTCTGGACAGCCTCGTAACGGTCGTGAAGGTTGTCGCAATCGGACAGGGGATACGCATTTCCGTGGAATTTGGATCCGGGTTAGAGGAGGTGACTGACACATAGATTCAGGCCGATGCAGAGTCACGGAAAATTTCGAATCAGTAGGAAGACTATGTGAATGTAGACCACGGACAAGCCAGATTGAACGAAAAACGGTTGTACGGGGCGTTTGCCCCGGAGTTTGGAGATTGGGAATAGGGGGAATGAGGAATGAATAGGGTTGGAGCGGCAGCGTCTGGAGCGTGCCAGGAGGCATCAGATAAAAGGGGATGACAGCAAACTAAATGAACCCAGCAAGAGGTGGATTGTTTTGGCTGATCTAGAAGCCAAGTACTAGCTGGGCCAGAGTAGGTGCCTAATTTTGGGAAGGTAAGGACTTAGCCGCCGAGGCAGGGAGGCTAACCGTTGGGCTAGTTGGAACAAGCGATTACATGGTGAGATTACATGGCGGTAGATTTTAGCTCAGCAAAAAATCCAATCAAAGAGTCTCCGCTGTGCAAAGGGGACGTTAATGTAAACAGGGACAGCAGACAAATAATAAGCGGTTGGGCAACAGCCTCTGAGATAGTGGATAAGAACCGTAGTTTAACTGGAATCTACTACCTCAACTCAACAGGAAGGTAAGAGCATGGGTGGTTAGTCACCGGGTCACTGCCGTCAGCTCCAAGAAGCGAATGATGCGTGGCAAAAACAGCCAGTGGGCGCCAGCTGTGACTACTGGTAATCAGGAAATGATGAGAAATTTGCGTTTTATATGTATATGATTGCTTCAAAAAAAGTGTGTGTTATGTCTGGATGATGAAGTGGACTTGGGGTGGTGCAGCCCAACTAAGACGATGGTGGCAACTCCTTGCACGTCGATGTCAACCGTGAGCCTCGCACAGTGCCTTCAGTCTACCCCATGCATGTATTTTTTTAACAAAACGAGAGGACTGCTGTCATTCGCTTGTATTTCTTGGTGTTGCCAGACAAGTGACAACCGGGACAAGTCCAATCCAGCTACAGACAAACAACAACGGTGCTCTTTTATGATTTTCCCGAATTAAAGGCCAGGCTCAGAACCACCGGCGATGGGCGATGCACCCGTGCTACTGGACGGGTGGCGAGTATACGAACGCACCATGGCGCAACGTGACAGGTCGACCCTTCCTGCAGGGCGTACCCGTCCACCACACGAGGTTTTCATCCCTCGTGCATGCTACCAGATCTGCAGGTTGACAAGCCACCAAGCAGTCATAATTGCGGTTTGTGCATTAATAAATAACTCCAGTTACCAGATATTTTTTCCGGTCGGGGGAGAAGCCAGGCCAATAAAACAGCTCAGCCATTTCGAACAAGCAAACATCAAACAGCCGCTGGGAGAGGCAAGTAGCGGAGGCAAATGAAACGGCACCTACCTTTTGGGCCATGGGAGTAGAAAGGAGATGTTCAGAGCCTGTGTACTACGGCTAAACGACGACGAAGTATTGGTGTGAACCGCCATGTCAGTTAGAGGCGCACCGCAGAGTTGTGTGTATGCGTAAATTAGTGGGCTGTGGAACCAAATAAGTATTTCATTCAGACCCACTATTTGATGTGCGTGCACTGCACGTGATCAGAGGGTGCGGAATGGTTCTGAACAGTGATGAAATAAGGCTTCGGTTTGGCTAAGGTTAGTTAAATCTAGTCAAAGCAAAGCACCAGAAACTAAATAGAGATGACAGAGTTATTCAGGGATGGAACCAGGCTTGAATGAACTAGAAATAAATTGGCTGGCATAGAAGTTTAAGGCCGGAGGTAAGAAAATACAACGAGGTCAGTGAAGACGGGCATGAAAACAATTACGAGGGCAGGCGCAAGGCACTCTCTGCAACACAACTACGCTTCAGAAAGCAGGTGCATATGTAGTCCCAGGAGGCGAACGTCTGCATAAGAGATAGATACTATGGTGATTTATGGACAAGAACACTTGGGAGGGTAGTTGTCTCACTTGTGGGTTAATGTTATGGTTTCAAGCTGGCGAATGTACATGCTAGGACTATGTAATAGGACAGTTGGGGTGAGAGCGCAAATTAGAAGGGTTTAGGGCCTGCTTCAAAGAAAGTGTCTAGTGTAAGCTGTGGCGCGAAAAGATGATCGCCCCCTCGATAGAAAGGTAAGAATCGAGAGTCGTTCGAAAGCCTACATGAGATGATATAGTGCGGATATGGGAGGGGAGCTTGTTCCATAGTTTAGAATACAGGCAACGGAAAAGTTTTGTCAAAAGACAGTTCGACAGGTCGACAATGGGAGCAAAAATCCAGAGTTGCGGATATTGTAGGGAGGGCAGGAAGAAAATTCAGGACGGCAGTCAGCTATGTAGGCCCGTCGGTAGATTAGGCGATGCAGAAGGCCTAGGTTCAACCTAATGCCCCTCAGCCATAAAGGATCCAACCCAAGTGACAAACAGCGGAGACGATATGGCAGTGTGGATGACGCCGGAAACAAGGACTTAGTGAACGAGCGCTTCACGTTTTCCACAGCATTCCGTCATGCCTGCGAATACTGTGAAGCGACTTCAGGGCTGGATTCTAGAATGGGTCTTACAATCTGCTTAAAGATGGCAATTAAACGTGACTTATTGTGGAAGGATCGGCGAACGAAGGCGCAGAGCTTGCGGGCCTTAGCCACCATGCATGTTTGGAAAAACTAAACGCACAGGAATACCTGAGACCTAGGTCTCTCACTTCGGGAAGAGTAGGAATCTAGAGTCCATTAAGAATAAGCGTCCCAGGAGGAATCTGGAATCGATGTGAGAGGGCTTGGCATTTTGTAACGGCGAAAGAAAGACAGGAGTTAGAGGACAAGAGGGATAAAGAATTCAGATCAGGCTGAATGTTAGCAAGAGTGGAAGCAGAATCACTGGCCTTAAACGTGTAGGCCATCTTACTATCATCGGCGAACAGAAAAGGGGATCCATGGGTGATCGAATCAGTGACATTAATAATGCATAGTAAGAAAAGTTTGGGGCCAAGCACGCTACCCTTAATATCTCCGCTGGTGATGGGAAGAGGTGATGAGGAGAGATTCCCGATCTTGGTGACCTGCGTTCTCCCAGTGAGATAAGAAGTGAACCATCGCAGTAGCGGACCACCAATCCCCGTAGATCGTAATTTGTTAAGGAGTGCATCGTGGGGGACTTGGTCAAACGCCTTGCGAATATCAAGATAGATAAGAATAATACTCAGCCCGGCATCGTAGGCGGACAAAATATGGTTAAGGAAATCAACCTGACATGTGTTAGCTGACCGCCGTGTTATAAACCCATACTGCCGATTGTTAAGGGTCTTGGTGGTGAGCAGATAATCCACAACGGAGACTTTGGTAAGGCGTTCTAGGGTACGGGAGAGCAAGCAGGTATGGTGGATGCACGATAGCTAGCTGGAGCCGTTCGTGGACCTGACTTATAGTGTGGTACAATGGTGGAGTGCTTCCACTGACTTGGAACTGTGCCAGTGATAATGGAGATTTTGAATAGATTAAGGATGAGAGTGGAGATGTCCGGGCCACCAGCTTTTAGGATGAACGAAGCGATACCGTCAGTGCCTGGGAAACTGGAGTCTCTAAGGCAAACGAGTGAGGATGTTAAGTCAGACAGAGTAACTGAGAGTGTGCAGAGGGTGGGGCTTGTCTCGTCAACAGATGTGGTCGCTTCGGAACCGGGAGTGGAGCAATGAGTAGATAGGGTTGGTGCGGAGGGGACGTAGCAGCTGGCGAAATAAGAGTTTAGGGATTCTACAATATCAGCAGGGTCGGAAAGAGTCTTCTCGTCAGTGGCCACAATATTCGGAATTGCAGATGAATTAGAGAAGTAGCGCCTGTGAAAGATGCGCCCCAGCATCTTGTATTGAAGAGAATGGGCTACGGTGGTAGATTCCTCCCGCTTTTCAAGAGCTATTTTGGCCGCGGTAACCTTAGTCATGAGTTTGTTGATTAGAGTAAGGAGTGAGAGATCATGGGATTCGCGGAAGAGCCTAAAATACTTCTTAAGTTTATGGCCTAGAGCGGATAATCGTCTGGCTGAACGACAACCAGAGACATAGGAAGCTCTTGTGGGGCAACTAGACATAGTGATGAAAGTACATCGCCGTAAAAAATGTTGGCCACGCTTTGCGTGTCAAGAGAGAGAAAGTACTCATTCCAGGTTTTGTGGCGCAACGAGATTGCGAAGACTTCAAGGACGCCAGGGGAAAGGATGAAAGAGTTTGAGGGGGGAGGAGTAGGAGAAGTTTGAGTACTCGTCCAGCTGCAAGTGACAATACAATGGTCGCTATCAGGGAACTTCGGGCCAACTGCAGCGGTGGGACGCATATAAAGGTTGACAAGGGCAATGTTCAGGGTGTGGGGACCGCGTGTCGGTTCCCTTACGAGCTGGGACCAGCCTTCGACATCAAGTTGGGCAAGCAGAGGCGAAAGGCGCATAGAATCGTTATCTGGAAGCAGAAGTGAAATGAAGTTAGGACTTAGTGCTCTAAACGGGCAGATTTGACACCAAGTACTCCCCCACTCACTAGACATTGGCTACGGCTGCGTCCATGAGTACGCGTTTGAGGAAACATGCGGCCCTTGAATCCTATGGCTTAAGTCTATGCCACTTGGTCTTGCGACTGAATAGTATACACCCCTGTTTAGCTTTGGCTATGCTGCGTCCGATGATGCGTATAATCACTGAGTCCGGCTATCGAATCATCGCTGTACACACGGATCCCTCATTATCACCAATGGGACTAAATGAGCAAGAAGTAAGTTTACATTTAAATCAGTAAAACTCCAGCTTCAGCGTGAACACTGATGGGAGATTGTGGACAACGGGATTTACTAAGCACTTAGTGAACTAGCCACCACAACTTTGTTTGATTATGTTGTCAGTGATAATGCAGAGGACGTACACGGCTGCAATTCATCAAACATTTTTCCTTTCAGAAACCCAGTCGAGCAGAAGCGGCGTCCTGGAAACGAGAACTGGATTGACCACACATGACATTTGTGCCGATGCAACCAGTAAATGCAAGCATAATTCACCAAGGGTGGTCTATTTTTCATGCATGGGCTCAGTAGGCTGACGACATTTATGGATATGAAGCACCGTCGTTGGTTGTCGGATTAGGCTATTGTGTATATTTGGGGCCTTATAGTCAGTGAGTGCATGGGCACGGGCCCGACAGTTACTATAAGTAGCCGAGATTAGTGACAACGCAAAGACGTATGAGTATGGAGGACCGTCATTGGAGGTTGGATTAGCTTCTCGTGCACAGTTTAGGCTTCGTAACCAGTCGCGTGCATAGGTACGGGTCCAGCAGTTACTATAGGTAGCCAAGGTAGGTGACATTGAGAACAAATATGAGCATGACGGGCCGTTAGATTGGGCAGTCACACATAGTTGGGGCCTCATGTTGATCAGCCGGCAAAGATACTGGCCTATTGTTTACTATAATTAGCAGAGATAAGCGACAACGCGTACGGTTATGGGTGTGCTGGGTCGTCGTTTTACATTAGATTAGGTTACCGTGCACAGGCGAGGCCCCGTAGTTGGCGTCGCACATAGATACGGGCCTAGAAGTTAGGATAAGTAGTCGAGGTGAGTGACAATGCAGACAGTTATTGGTACGAAGTGCTGTCATTGGCCATTGGGTTGGGTTACCTTGCGTAGGTGAGGCCTCATAATCGGCGTCGCACATGGACACGGGCCTAACAGTTACCATAAGTAGTCTAGGTGAGTGACAACGGCTATCGTTGTCATGGTGACCCG
>SJOL01000719.1:1189351-1202964 GCA_004794785.1 Opisthorchis felineus | reverse complement strand
ATTACAACCTGAGCGCGGCAGGTAACAACACAACGGGCATGCTTATTACGTGAAAAGTCACCACAGTTGCGGGAACCAAAAAAACAGAGGAGAGTGGGCACGAGGTACGACGAGTTCAAAGATGAAACCGGTTGACCTGAACTGAAACTGAAAACCGTTGCTGGCCATGAGTTAAAGCACAATCTGTGACCTGACTTAGTGCTGATAGCAGGGAAGTTGATTTGTACAGCAGTGCAGTTCATCATCTCAGTAGGAAAACAACACCGGATGCCTGGTTGGTTGGAGGCTATTGCTCACGGTGTTCAAAATAAGAACCTCACTGTAGTATGGTTACGACAGAGGTTCTGGTTGCAAAAAGTTATTTTATACTGTGATTCACTGTTATACTTGATGAAACATGACCGACTGACACATACGTAACAAAATATTTGGTTGGGTTTCAAGGTTGTGTTGCTACAATCGCTTAAAGCTGTGACTTTGCCATAAGATGAAACGAAACAACGGTTACTTTGTTTTTATAGCTGCATCGTAGTACGGCAACCAAAACGTTCCAACAAATAAGAGTTTCGACCCTTGCGCTAACTGTCCACTCTGTGGACCACGTAGTCCGCATAGATATACATCTGACGTATTAAAATTACCCTTATGATAAACCTTACGGGATGAAAACACTAACGATTAACGTATCTGTGACCACAGCCTTGAAAATAACCACTTAATTCAGTGAACAAAAAACAGCTCAAGAATAACCCCAGCACAATAATATTGATAGCGGCTTTTCCGTTAAACCCCACTCGCGTGGACGTGGCAAATTGAAAATGCTTCCCTGAAACAAATTTTTTTTACTGACTAACCACGTACGCCCAAGCGACGGTAGCTTGCAGCCATTTAAACGTGCCAAGAAATTTGAAGATAATTGGCATAACATGCGGTTAGTCATCTTTACAGCAGATCTAGTGACAACTGGTACGTTGCAACCAACATTGAGACGAGCTCTCAGATGCGTACGCAGTACCTACATTTGACCGAATGTTTCAGTACCTCACGGACTTCTTCAAAGTCAGAGACACAGCATAATTATTCACGAAACCTTTTGTATACCGCCAGCTAAGCATGGTTCTAATATCGACTGATTTGCGTTTATATTCCCATTTAGCACGTTTTTGATCGATCGTAGTGACTGATGAGCATACCAGACCAGGATCGCGGTACTAATGAACCTGCTAGGCGCAGTCGCATGTGATTGTCAGAAACATGAAACCTTGACTTCGATGTGTACCTGAAGGAAAAATATCAAATTGGGAGTCTAAACGATCATCCATAACCATGAGGAAGATTCAACGCTGGGCGATAACTGTGATTGGGCGTGAACAAAACCAAAGAGCGTGTCCACAAAATGACTGGGCTAAAATCTGTCGAAATGGTGATAGCTTAAATCACATGCTCATTTTCCCGAAAATGAAAAGTAGTAGTACGTTTCAGGTCGCCAAAAATTTCTTCGTGTCCGAGAAACTGCATGCAGCCTGCTGATCAATTCGCTGATTGGCATCTAGTCCCCAGTTGGAAAGGCTTTGCTTGGCCGGACAACCGCGGCGGAAGTCTAGTCACACCGGCTTAACAACCCACGTCATTTATCGTTTTTCTTACATATATTATCATCCTTCTATTTTGAAAAGTTAACACGAAACGATTGCAGGAAGCGACAGAGAAAAAAAGGTTGTCAAGCTTTCTTTTTATTTCACTAACCATCCCTAATTTGAAGCATTATCTACTCAAACACTTTTATGTACCTGCTGCATGTAAATGGCTCTACTCGTCTGAGGTTATGGTTGCCTTTCCCAGCCAGATATATTTCTTGCGCTTCTAAAACGGCACGAGCTTCATGCGCCTTACTCGCTGGCGCTTACTCCTTTGGGGCACACTGACCTACGATGCTTTCGTACCACTCGGGCACCATAACAAGGTCCATAATTCAGACGATGAAGCCATCCAAGGAAGGGTTTGGAGTGATGCAAACAATATCATTGCCACTCCTAACGGAAATAGCTGCATCGGCCCGACACTGCCACCTCCGCCGCCGGCCTCCCTATGGCCGCCTCACCCGTACTGTTCTTTTTTTGCAGAATGGCCACCTCATCAAATTTTTTATAGTTTTACAAAATATCACTGTCCGTGGCCATATTCTTCTAGCCTCCAAAGGAAAATCTGTTCTGATTTTCCCCAGCCGGTCGTTTTACATATTTAGTACTTACTTTCCTAGTGGGCAGCCTGGGCTCAAGCGTTCAGACCTCAAAATACCCCCTGGAGCAGTTATTTACTAAACTGTTCGCCCACATTCCGGCATCCAACCTCTTTCCCGGAGTAGCATGCTTGCCTGCATTCGTCGTCTACCCTACAGCAACCAGCTCACTTCTATCTGTTCTACATTAGCACAAGCTTCAAATAATGTGCTGTTACGTACATGTACTTGTATGTCAGAGTCCTCTTAGTGCAGTGTCAAACAACCCGCATGCATATCTCACCTTCACTTGGCTGGTACCCCTTGCAACCTAATCGAACCCTCCCAAATAAGAATAAAGGCGCATGGTCCGGGGCTTAACAACCTGGAGACTCCCAGATTTCTAGCTTCCTGTGTCTTGCATAAAACCACTTCAGCCTGGCGTAGTCACTGATTGCATTATCACTAGCAATACGCTGATTTCCGCTTTGTCTTTCCCAACTGAAGTGGCTATTCGTATATCAGGAACCTAATAACACGATATCCTCAGAGGCTGGCCCACAGCACCCCAAATTCCCAAAGGCTGCCTGTGTCCATATATATGTTGGTCTGCAAAGTACGTTGGATTGCACTTTCTTCGTATTACGCCATGTTATTTGAGGACGGGCGCATGAAAATGTCCCAGCTGCTTGTCGGAGACTCCGCTTGAATAGCGAGCACATCAATAAGTTGGCCAATGGCCCTGCACAATGCTTAATACGAATCTCCTCACAAACAGTGTTTAGAATAATTACGGGAAAACCAGTTTTTAGGCTTCTGATCGCCCCTTTCTCTCCGGCTGCCATAATGAGGATCCCGGATACGTTACAAGGTATTTTAAAGGGTAAAGCGTAGGTCCAGGGGCTTCCCTCTCACTGAGCTCACACTGGATCGAAGCCGTTCTAGAAAGAAGACAAAATCGACGATATGAGAACTGCTCATAAGCATTTAACCAACTCGGTAGTAGTACTTGTAATTGAAGTGGTAGTGAAACGGTGTGTGCTACTGTTGAGGCATGCAAGTAGTGTGTTGTGGTGTCCGTCACGCATCTAATGAAAGATGACGTTTATCAGGGACCTTGTGGAACTGCTTTGCAGCGTTCGTTTACAGTTGTGAAATAGTCAATGAATATCCATAAAACGTCAAGAAGGCGCGTGAGAATGTTAAGTTTTTAAAAACTATGTGCATATGAGACGTTTACTTCCCTGTCCAATAGCCAGTGACTACCTAGTTGATGCTTAGTAATAGACAACTTTGATACGATTTTCCTTCTTTTAGTAGTAGCGGTGGCAGCCCCTGGTGATGCCACCTGGGTGGGCTGTGTGTCAGTCTGGGTGAGCTAAGAGTACAGCAACTCTAGACAAGAAGAACCACCCGGTTTGGATTCACTGTGCTCGTGAGACTCAAGAGTGTGCAATATGAACCACCTGGCGCCAACTCAACAGTTCCAATCAGCCCCACACTCGTGAGGCTCAAGTTTGAGGAATGTGGCAAATTCTGCAAACGGAAAGCTGAATTGATAGTCCCCCGTCGAATTTATTCGTGAAAGTGTTGGCACGAATGTGGTTGCCCGAGTTGTCTGCGGTGGTTCCTCCCCGCTTACTTCTGCCTTTCCAACACAGCCGGCACACATGGTCTATCAATCGTGATGCAGATAAGCTTAGCTGAGTAAAGAATTCTGGTGTCCACTGGCCTCAACAAGAGTCACAATTACTCCTGCACCTGGCTAACAACCTATAACTGTTACAAAACGCTCTGTTTGTGCAATACTTCACTGGCTGATCAGCTGACAGCATCAAAACCAGGTTAGCTGGCAAGCCTAGCTGTACGAATAATCATCCGCTGGTCATGGCCGAGCCATCGGTCAAACAGCTCCACATTCGTGAAATTCCTAAAAGCCATTGCTTCTGGTTCAAACAAGCCATGGATTTCGCCGTGTCAACCTTGGAATTTCATGCTGACAGTTTGCTTGTAAGTATTGACCTCCTGGCGTTTGCCCGAGGGTTGCAGACTAACATCACGGCACAGGAGCACGTCCTGTCGCTTCTGGACCTCCACTCCTCCAGGATGTTACCACACATCTTGAAAACTGCATTCTGACGCCGTGGTCAGCTTCCCACCGTGTACTAGTCAACCGACAGCAGATCCGCCGAGCCAACTACTCCGTCATCCAGTCCCCATACCACCAGGGAAGGAAAGATGCAACGTTCGCTGTGCTCGATGGATCACTGAAGGATCCATACAAAGGAAACCGTGCCTACTTCTGGACGCCGAGCAGTATTGGAAACAGGTGCGTTTTGCTTCAGAACGCGTTGGTAACCGGCCATGCCATTCAGTGCTGTCCTGCGATTGGGGTTCGATCGAACCAATTACAGGTGAGGAAGTTGGGTGTACGATCCGTTTAATGGGCATCTTGTCTCCGGTTCCGGATTGGTTCACGCCTGGGATGCCTCGCCTGTTCAACGTCAACGTCCTTGATGGGTATTTCAACTTGACCTCATTGTCGAGGGGTTATACACCAAATCTGTGTCGTGCTCTCATTACCCTATTTCCCAAGTTCCCAGATCCGTTCAGTTAAATCACACTGACTCAACCGACTGGGACTAATGACTCCACCCAACCGCGGCAGACCCATCGACTATCCGCGACAGCGACGCCCCGGTGATGTAACTCTCGACATAAAGGGACGTTCAACGTATGTGGAGTTATCTGTCGCACCGGAAGTGTGCTGCAATAAACTGCGCACATAAAAGATGGTTTGGGTCATATGCTCAGAAACGTTCACAGAAGTTCACCCACCGAGGGGCCACAAAAGTTGGCCTCTGCCTCGGAGGCCACAGCGACTTGCTCGAAACCTCGTTTTGGCCATTTTTAAAACGAAACTGGCACCGGAACTTTCAGTTTAGAAGGCAGCCGTAGAAAGGACAGCCGCGAGCGATTATTCAAAAAATAAAGAGCTACCAGCCTCTAGCTCTACTCCGTCATTAGTGGTTGAGAAGTGATTGAGGATGCAGCCATCATGAGTGGTCTCAATACCTGAGGCAGGGAATCCAAATAAAGCGCACTCGGAAATCCCACAAACAAGCTGTTCGCAAACAAGGTGAGGTGAAGCGCATACGTAAGACAAAATCGACCGTGTTCAAATAAGCCACGCAAACCTCTCCCAATAGGGAGACTGCTTGTTAAATTCAGGGTGAAGTCGCCACAAAACTAAGATCCCTCAGTGGAGTAATGATAAGATCGGGGAGGTCACCATTTTGTTCCTTAAAAACTGCTTAATTTGTCTGGTTCATCTACATTCAGTAGATAGCATGTGTCGTTTGTCCCACAAACACACAAATCATGTGACAAAACCTCGTCCCGCCAGAAACCTTGACCGACAATTTTCCATCCATTTTTTTGCACTGCTACCACCTGCAATAAATGCCATGATTACGACGGTCATCCTTGTCGGGTCAGGTTGTTTTCACGTTTGTGTAACTGCCAAGCAGGGATGGTTATAGTAATAATAGGTCTTATTTCCCGACTTGTAGGGAACGTGCCAATTGAGCCATGATCGGGTCGTCACAACCTGAACGCGGCAGGCAGCAACACAACGGGAAAGAAAGTACGACCAACGAGATATGCTTATTACGTGAAAAGTCACCGCAGTTGTGGGAACCGACAAAACTAGGACAGTGAGCGTGAGGCACGACTAGTTCAATGGTGAAGCCGGCTGACATGAACTAAAACGGAAAATAATTGCTGGCCATGAGCGAAATTGGGCGGTTGAGTAAGTGGCTAGGGTCATAAAAAGCAAAATGGAGATGGAGATGGAAGAATCGGAAGTGGAGACAAATGGCAAGTTTTGCCTCAAAAATATGGTTCACGTTGAGACCAACTAGACTCACTGGTGTGAACGTTATAGAGAAGTCAGGTGTAAAGGATAGTTACGGCAGGGAAATAGTGTCAATGCATGGGATCAAACGAACACAATAAAGGAAGTTAAACTTGTGGGAGAAGCAAACCGAAATTGCAGCGAAAAACCAGGTAGGTTTAATCCGAACGAAAGGTTCAGCGGGTTAGAATGAACCCATCCTAGAGACAATTGGGGCTGGGTGAAAAATTTGTTCGTAGTTGCAGTTACAGGCTCGAGTGGGCGGCAGGTGAAGGTCGAGGGTAGGGAGAAAATAGTTGTGGGGGTGCCACCTGACTGGGCATGGCAGCGTCATGCCATCACTGCACTGACACTTCGGTTTCTGGACAGCCCTGTAACGGTCATGAAGGTTGCCGCAATCGGAGAGGGGATAGGCGTTTCCATGGCAGCTGGACCTGCGTTAGACGAGAAGAATGACACAGGGAGAATCAGGCCAGTTTGGGTTCACGGATAATTTCGATTCATTTAGAGGGCCATGTGGGTGTAGACCGACGACCGATGGTTTTACGGGGCGTTTTGGGAAACTACAGCCGAAGTTTGAAGCTTGGGGAGAGGGAGAATGAGGAAGGAAAAGGACGAGAGCAGTAGCGTCTGGTGAGTGCCAGGAGGCAACAGATAAATCGGTGTCCAATAGAAAGTACTCCAAAAGGGTTGGCAGCTAGTCAAGTGAACCCAGTAAAGGGTGGATTTTTGTTGGCTGACCTGGAAACCATGGGCTAGCTGAGGTTACCAATGTACTGTAAGGATACAAAAAATCATTATTAGTGAGTGTCATGACTATACAAACCCTACCTTTGCATACACCATTAACTCGTATTTCTCACTTTATATTTTCAGCTCATGTATTATCGTTATTAGACGAATAAAGCGTACATTCCGCCCTTCCATTCTGTCTTCCTTCTATTCTCAAACTGGAACTACTCGACTCACACAACAATTTAATCGTCTAATAAAGAAATGGATCATCTTCTCCAACCCACGGTTTTTGATGCTGTTCTTCACTCATCAGGTGGCACGAAAAGATGGACTCATTGGTTTCGTACCTTCAAAGCATACGTCAACTCAGTCAAACCTGAAGGTTTAAATAAATTAGAGACTCTCATACACCACATTGACCATACAGTGTATGAATTACTTGCAGAATGCAGCGACTACGATTCTGCGATAACCCTGCTGGAAAAAGTTTATATCCGCCCGGAGAATATTGTGTATACACGCCAGCTTTTAGCTATATACCAACAAGAACCTGGTAAAGATGTCGACCAATTCGTTCAAAAACTGAAGTCACTTGCTAAGGACTGTGAATTTAAAGCAGTATCCGCTGTGAAGCATACAAACGAAGTGGTGTTGGATGCCTTGATAACCGGACTGCTGTCGAATACCATTCGGGAGAAACTACTAACTTGGCATGGATTGGACCTTGACGAAGCCCACGAAGCAACATGAGCCATCAAACTTGCATAGAAACAGTTACAAGCATACGTATACAGACAACTCGTTACTTGTTCCGTATCTACTCCTTCGTCCAGTGTTACCCCCGAAACAATAGTTTCTGCCGCTACTTTGTGGGAACGCCAAGCTCCCTCGTTATAGATGTCCCGCCGAAAAATAAGTGTGTAAAAGTTGTGGGGAAACTGGACATTTTCAACGTGTCTGTAGGTCAAAAACCTCGAAATATTACGTGGGTTCAGCTCAAGACTCCTCAATCTCTTCGTTATTTTGTGCCGCTGCTCCCAATTGCCTATCTAAAACTACAACAGATATTTTGGTCAACGGCGTTGTTGTCCGAGCTCATATTGATACCGGCAGCTCCAGAGGCTTCGTTTTTTCATGAGTCTTAAAAACTCATAACTGGAAACTATTTCCGTACGATTCTGTAATAACATTGGCGTCAACGATACATTCATGTTCTACCAAAGGTTATTGCCTCGTGTCCATTCAGTACAAGGATGCTACATACGAACGGTCCAAACTTTGTGTACTACCGAACCTTTGTGCAGACATGACATGACTTCCTGGGGTTACATGATGAAATTGAAATTCCATTCAGCGGCCAACGAAGCATCCAAACTGTATGTGGTGTAACATCCGCGAAACTCCAATCTCCATCGCTATTCACCAATCTTGCTGCGAATTACAAACCGATCGCCACGAAATCTCGTTGCCATACACCGGAAGACGAGCAATTTATACTAACCGAAGTAGATCAAATGCTCACCGATGGTATAGTCGAAGTATCGAATTCCACACGGAAAGCACAAGTGCTCGTAACGCGCAATAAGAATCACAAAAACGTACGGTGATAGACTAAAGCCAGACCATCAATCGCTTTACCTACCTTGACGCTTATCCTTTACCAAGACTGGATCAAATGATTGAAACCGTCGCACGCTATACCGTCTACAGTACACTGGATCTCCAGAGTGCATATAGTCAGGCTCCGATAATCGAGTCAGATAAACCGTTCATAGCATTCGAAGCCGGCGGGAACCTATACCAGTTTCGGTGCATTCCCTTTGGAGTAACAAACGGGGTTGTGTTTTTCCAACGAACGTTAAACAACATCATCAAAGCCGAACAAGTGAAAGACACATTCGCTTATAGTGATAACGTTACGGTATGCGGTAAAACGAGAGATGAGCGTGACCATAATCTAAGGTATTTTCTAGATATCGCTAAAACATACAACATTACTCTGAACCACACACAAAGCAGCTTCGCAACTGAAGAGAGTACTCTCTTGGGTTACAAGGTCTCCAAAGATATTATTAAACCTGACCCAGATTGCATGCACCCTATAAGAGAACTCCCAATTCCACAAAAACGGGAAATCGCAGCAAGGAGCCGTTGGTCTGTTCGCCTACTATTCGCAGTGGATACCGGCGTTTTCTGAAAAAATCCATCCGTTGGTTAAAAACAAAATATTTCCTCCTCCGGAGAATGTCCGAACAGCATTTGAGAACCTTAGGCACGAGTTAGAGAATGCGATGGTCGTTACTGCCGACTACAATATTCCTCTTGTCGTCGAAACCGATGCGCCCGACATCGCTATTGGTGCATCCCTGAGCCAGGGTAACCGGACGGTCGCCTTTTTCCCCAGGACCTTGACTGAAAGCGAGAAAAATCATTCTGCTGTCGAAAAAGGGGCCTACGTTATCATCAAAGCGATCTGCAAATGACGCTTTGGAAGACCGTTTGCCTGGCTCTAAAATCACGCGGCTTGCCTACCACACATTGGGAGGTTGTCTTGCTTGACGCTCTCTACCGTATCAGATCCCCATTATGTACTAGTATCAACTGTACCCCACACGAACGTCTAATGCCATTCACACGACGATCAGCCAACGGTGTCTCCCTACCTACCTGGCTCACCGTCCCTGGGCCGATCCTTTTAAAACGCAATGATCGAGTCTCTAAATATGACCCTCTGGGAGAGGAAGTGGAACTCGTCTCTTGTAATCCACAGCACTCCCACATAGTTCGTCCAGATGGCAGACACGAAACCGTATTCTTACGCCGCTTGGCCTCTAAAGGCAACGACATGATATCCGACACAGAACTGGACCATTACGTATAGCCGAACAAGATGAGCCTCATGCAACATCATCAGTCCACCGTGATTGCTCAGAAACTGAACTCTCGCCTATTAACAATGCCTCATCATCCCATGCTAGTGCAGACCCAGGAAAGCACTTGGACATTCTTATCCGACAACAGCGCATTCGTCCATATAATCTGTGCAACAGAGAGGCGTAAACAAATACGCATAACTACCACAGCTTTTATTTTTTTTACACTCGTTAGCCGCAAAAGTGCACACTTATTCCAAGGCGGGGAGAATCTCATGGTTATACAACCCATACATTTGCATACACCGTTAACTCGTAATTCTCACTCTATATTTTCAGCTCATGTACTATCGTTATTAGACGAATAAAGCGTACATTACGCCCTTCTATTCTGTCTTCCTTCTGATCTCAACCTGGAACTACTCGACTCACGCAACAGTGAGCTTCTGCTCGGCATGTATGCAGTACCTTTGGATAGCGACGCAAGAGACTATCATTGGTGGTAAGAGTTGTGCCTCGCTGTTGCACTGAGCGTCAGTTGATCAGAAGGCGTAAGGCGAGGGCCAGAGCAGCCTACTTGTGGGAAGGTAAGGACTTAGCCGCCGAGGTAGCAAGCAGGGAGGCTAGCTGTTGGACTAGTTGGAACGAACGATTAAAAAGGTGAGATTACATGGCGTAGTTTTTAGCTCAGCTAAAGAATCCAATCATAAGGTCTCCGTTGGTCAAAAGGGGATTAATGTTAACACAGACTGCAGACAAATCATAAGCGGTTGGGCAACAGCTTTCGAGATAATGGATAAGACCTGTAGTTTTAGTAAAAACCACTACGTCAACTTAACAGGAAGGTAAGAGTGTGGGTTGCCACTCACCGAGTCACTGCTGTCAGCTCCGAGGAACGAATGGTGCGTGGCAAAAACAGCCATTAAGCGCTATCTGTGACTGTCGGTATTCAGGAAATAATAAGGAATTTCCGTTTCATTTGTATATGATCGCTTCAGAGAACAAGAGGGAAGAACGTGTGTGTTTTATCTGAATGATGAAGTGGACTTGGGGTGGTGCAACCCAACTATGACGAAGGTGGCAACTCCTTGCACATAAATGTTAGCCGTGAGTCTCGCACAGTACCCTAAGGCTACCCCGTGCATATATTTTCTTCAATCAAACGAAAGGACACCTGTCATTTGCTTATATTTCTTGGTGTTGCCAGACAAGTGACAACCGGACTAAGTCCAATCCAGCTACAGACAAACAACAATGGTGATCTTTTATGATTCCCCGAACTAAAGGCCAGGTTCAGAACCACCGGCGATGGGCGATACACCCGTGCTACTGGACGGGTGGCGAGTATACAAACGCACCATTGTGCAACGTGACAGGTCGACCCTTCCTGCAGGACGTACCCGNCCAAGGTCACTCATGACCAGCAACGGTTTTCAGTTTTAGTTCGGGTCAGGAGGCTTCATCTTTGAACTCGTCGTACCTCGTGCCCACTCTCCTCTGTTTTTTTGTGGTTCCCGCAACTGTGGTGAATTTTCGCGTAATAAGCATGGCGGTTGTTACCTGTTGTTACCTGCCGCGCTCGGGTTGTAATGACCCGATCATGCCTCAGTCGGCATGCCCCTACAATTTGGGAAATGAACCCATTATTATTATTATTATTATTATTACCCCGGATAATGCCCACTGCTTGTGACGCTGCCCCTTTTCCACGCAATCCCCTGTACTCATAACCCCCTCAGTCATGCTTTTATTCTGACTGTAACATTATGATCATGCCTGACGGTATGCCACCCACCAGTTGGGAATAAACATTATTATTACCATTATGTGAATTTCGTTAACCTTTGAGCACTAGCACTACTAAGCAGTCGGTCAGAGCCTGACGGTGGTAGTTTGATAGTCAAATCGCGTTAGGTAGCCCAAGGAAACAAATAAATGTCTCCACCGTAATCACTCCAATAACGGCAAACCGAATTTTAGGAATGTGGGGCTCCATGCGCTGCAAGCAACCAATGGAATTTTCGTCCCCGATGGGTGAACTGCACCCCCGGGAAAAGGTTTGGCGCCAGTCGGACTCCGAGGGATATAAAGGCGCTCCAACCAGGACGAAGAAGTGTGGGAGGCAGCAAGCGAGGATGGAGGCGAGTGCGTTTCGGAAGCTCCTCCCAAGCATTGGATTGGGATTATTAACTTTGCTCACGTCTTTGGTGGACCAACACATGCTCCCCGTCTTTGGATGCAGCAAAAATAGTGTCGAAGTATCTGTTCAAAAGCTGTCTCCGCTTTTTCAACAGACTCTTTGATATACAACAATTGACTTGCCTTAAACGACCGCTTTTAGGGACCCGGGACACACCAGATGTCTCTGATTGCAAGATTCCAGTAGACGGCTCATCAGTTTCTCGGGTTGACCCGAGATAGAGAAAAGCATGTGGCGTTGCTTTATTACCAGACATAGCACTGCCCACGCCAAGTGTCAAATCCGTTGATTGTGAAACGCGTCTGGATTTTCCTGAGCTTTTCTCCCAAGAATACCATCGCCTTTGAGGAGAATTGATGTCCGCTTGCCCCCCGTTTTGGTAACAGTTTTCAGATAGGTTTTTCTGCATTGATTCAGCGACGGAACGATAATAAAAAATTTTAAGTTTGGAGTTGCACTTTTATGAGGCCACGAGTTATCCAATTGGGGGTTGCTGGTGAATGGAATAGCCTGCCTACGAGTCTTGTCCGCGCTGCACTTAGGGACCAGTTCAAATCAGTTCAAGATTTTATGAGTCCTGCGGCAGGCCATCTACTGCCCAAAGCTTAGAACTTGAAGAGTAGTAGTACGTTCTTATTACCCTATGCCTTTCAGATGTCCTGAAGCCACTGAACGAAATGTACAAACCCGATCCGGGGATATGGGACAAAAGCCATGAGGTTGTGTATAATTCCTTGAAACCTAAGGACCAAGACACAAGGTAGCAGTCCATACCAGGCGAATCGCCGAGAGACCTGGCGGTGATACCTGATGTACACATAAGCAAAGGTTGTGTGGCGAAACTTAGGCGTAGACAAGCCATCAACGCTCAGTATTGTTAGAGGTAGCGAAACGCCTGGTAATAAACTGAACATAAAATAAATGAACCCGCGATTTGTCACAAGAAATGCCTGTTCCGGGGTAACTACGTTTGCCTCCTTCCTGCCCGATCCTGTCTTGTTCTGCCATGCTCTTAACTGTCTTATCCTATTACACTTTATGTAGTTTCCTATTTTATCTGCTCTTCCCGTTCCGTCGTGTCTTTTCCTGTCACTTGCTGTCCCATCCCGCTCTGATTTGTTCTGTTCTGTTATTCCTTGTTCTGATCTATTCGGTTCTATTCAGTTCTATTCTCTCCTACCCCGCACTCAATTGTCCGATCCTGTCGTTTTGTTCGTAGATTGAGGCAGCAGAAACTGTCGAAATTCTTGTCCACAAACTGCCTCAGTCTTCAACGAACTTCACGATATCAAACAGCCAGCTTGTCTTAAACAGCCGTCCCTAATCCCACTTACAGAAACCTGGCTCACACCAGATATCTCTGACGCGGAGATCTCGGTAAAAGGTTACTCTATTTTTTGAGCTGGCCCAAAACGCGGGAGGTCTGGTGGGGTTGCTTTATACTTACACTCATCCATGCCCGTCCCGATTGTCTCCTCCGATACCCTCCTGCACCTTTCTGCGATGCACTGTGGATTCAAATCCCGCTGCACGAGACCGATTCTCTTTTTCTCGGTGTGGTCCAAGATTAACTACCCCCATACAAACACTTGAGCAACCCTCCTCCAGCCAACACCTCACACACCTCTTGCTGGTAGGTGATTTTAACGCTCCAGAAGCCTCCAGGATGGA